>CALNHX010004650.1:0-122478 GCA_940337035.1 Agriotes lineatus | reverse complement strand
CTTTCAATTACTAATATTTGAATAAAAACATGCGATTTCCAAAGCATTTCGTTTAAAATTTTAGAAAATCGACAGCATCTCCCATGAAAATTTATAAAAATCGGCATCTTGTCACATTAAATTCTGCAAAAACGACAAAAAACAATATTTTTATACAACTTTAATCGAAAAAATAGTAAAATTTTACGAAAATACGTCTGTGTTGACGACAAATGAAAATAAATTTGAATAGAAACACGCAAAAATTACGAAAAGACGTATGTGTTGACCCCCAAAGTAACAAAAATTTGAATAAAATCACGCAATCATACAGCATCTCACATAAATTTTCACAAAAATCGACATCATGTCACATAAATTATACAAAAACTGTCATCATATCACTTGAAATTATACAAAAAACGACATTTTCATTCAATACACGATGAAAATTGAACAAAAATCACGCAGTCATACAGCATCTCACATAAATTTTCACAAAAATCGACATCATGTCACATAAATTATACAAAAACTGTCATCATGTCACTTGAAATTATACAAAAAACGACATTTTTACTAAACACACGACGAAAATTGAAAAAAAATCACACAATTACACGCCATCTCACATAAATTTTCACAAAAATCGACATCATGTCATATAAATTATACAAAAACTGTCATCATGTCACTTGAAATTATACAAAAAACGACATTTTTACTAAACACACGACGAAAATTGAACAAAAATCACACAATTACACGCCATCTCACATAAATTTTCACAAAAATCGACATCATGTCATATAAATTATACAAAAACTGTCATCATGTCACTTGAAATTATACAAAAAACGACATTTTTACTAAACACACGACGAAAATTGAACAAAAATCACACAATTACACGCCATCTCACATAAATTTTCACAAAAATCGACATCATGTTACATAAACTATGCATAATTTTGCAAATGTTTTACACTTTTTATAAAATTCATCGCTCAAAATTAAAAGAAATAGCAATTTCATTGAAAAAATCTATTACCACAATCATTTTCGATAAACAAAATTCAAAAAATCTTATACTTTTGACGGAAATATATGTATGTTGACCACAAATTAACATAATTTTTAAATAAAAACGCGCAATTCGTTGAAAAAAATATTCTGACACCACCAAAACACGCAATTTCATTGAAAAATATATATATGTTGTCCACAAATTAACATAAATTTGAATAAAAACACGTAATTTTGTTGAAAAATGTTCTGGCCCCGTCATTTCACTTAAAATTTTACAAAACTGCCATCATAACACTTGAAATTATACAAAATATATGTATGTTGATCACAAATTAACATAAACCTGAATAAAACACACAATTTCGTTGAAAAAATTTGCAAATGTTTTACACTTTTTATAAAATGTGTCGCTCAAAATTTAAAAAAATCACAATTTTTAAATTATATCACGCCATTATAAAATCCTAGATTAATTTTTTTTGAAATTTTACACTTTGTAACTGTAAAATAACTGCAAATACTAATATTTTAGCTTTAGACTTTGTAATTATTGCAGATTCGAGAAAAAAACAAAGCAGAGTAGAAATAAAAAACACAAACACTTTGTAATAAACAAATATATTGTTCTTATTTCGTATAATACTTAATAATATAAATATAAATGTACAGCAGAATGTCTTATTTCTAAAAATTTGCTAGCAATTTACAAAACTGTAGTTTGAGGTGCACGACATTTCAAATTAAAAAGACTGCAAGTAATAAAATCAGAATTTCATTGTGTAATTTTAAAGTTTAAGATGCACCCAATCTAGAATTCCCTTCGTTTTTGGTGTTGATGACATATGCCTTAGAGGCGTTTTTCTAACGGCCCTTTTTTGGAGGCGTTTCCTTATCGGCGTTCTTCTGACTGAACCTTTTTGATGTGGACTTGGATGAGTAGCTGGTGTTTTTAATTTATATTCTAAATCAGACTCGCAGTTATCAGTTTCCATTTCGGTTTTTCCTGTAGTATCAGTCGGGGTTGGCTTCTTTTGCTGTTTAGGTTTAGCTAGCAGCACATTAGCAACGTTAAGGTCTTTGATGTACTCAGCAAACTGTAGGCGTCCGGGTGGATTAATAGTTTTTCGAGGCCGCAGAGTGTCGTGAATTAAATCGACTATGTTAGACGCCGGTAAAATTTCACCCTTTATAGTAACGGTGCCCTTGTGATCCCAGCTCACATCGCTTGAGGTACTCAAAATGCGTAGGAAAACTTCAGCTTTTTTCTTAAAAGTTTTGGGAAGTGTAGATAAAATAACGGCATTTGATAGGCTGTCACTGGTTGTTTCAATAGGTATTTTGATTGGCTGCCGCGCCTGGTTTGTGAAATGAAGGAATCGTTGTAAAACCTGATTGTACTGGATCCATTTATCGTGATCAGTTAATTTGGACTTTAAAACTTTTTGCATTTCGTCATCAAGCTGTGATAATATATTTTTCTCCGCATCATCGCCAGACTTAAGACGTTGGACAAATTCCGGCGATACAATCAACATCTTCCGCTCTTTGTCCATCTTAGTCGATAAGGAGCTCAGTCGTTTGTTCTGGTAGAGCCGTCGTGAATAAACTAGCTTAAAATCAAGACTTTCATAATAAATATATAAAAAAATATGACAGGTACGGGAATCGAACCCGTATTCTCTCTCGAGATCAGAGCTTAAATCTGACGCCTTAACCATTCGGCCAACCTGCCTCCCTATATAAACGAGCACTCTCTGCATAATTAAGAAAACATATAGTTTAAAAAGCCTTCTGCATGCAATTTCAAACAATATTTCATATAAATTAAGCCATGTACAAATTTCTAAATCGGTTTTGATATACATTTTATCGCATGCAGAAGGCTTTTTAAACTATATATTTTCTTAATTATGCAGAGAGTGCTCGTTTATATAGGGAGGCAGGTTGGCCGAATGGTTAAGGCGTCAGATTCAAGTTCTGATCTCGAGAGAGAATACGGGTTCGATTCCCGTACCTGTCATATTTTTTTTTTATATATTTATTATGAAAGTCTTGATTTTAAGCTAGTTTATTCACGACGGCTCTACTAGAACAAACGACTGAGCTCCTTTTCGACTAAAATGGACAAAGAGCGGAAGATGTTGATTGTATCGCCGGAATTTGTCCAACGTCTTAAGTCTGGCGATGATGCGGAGAAAAATATATTATCACAGCTTGATGACGAAATGCAAAAAGTTTTAAAGTCCAAATTAACTGATCACGATAAATGGATCCAGTACAATCAGGTTTTACAACGATTCCTTCATTTCACAAACCAGGCGCGGCAGCCAATCAAAATACCTATTGAAACAACCAGTGACAGCCTATCAAATGCCGTTATTTTATCTACACTTCCCTAAACTTTTAAGAAAAAAGCTGAAGTTTTCCTACGCATTTTGAGTACCTCAAGCGATGTGAGCTGGGATCACAAGGGCACCGTTACTATAAAAAGTGAAATTTTACCGGCGTCTAACATAGTCGATTTAATTCATGACACTCTGCGGCCTCGAAAAACTATTAATCCACCCGGACGCCTACAGTTTGCTGAGTACATCAAAGACCTTAACGTTGCTAATGTGCTGCTAGCTAAACCTAAACAGCAAAAGAAGCCAACCCCGACTGATACTACAGGAAAAACCGAAATGGAAACTGATAACTGCGAGTCCGATTTAGAATATAAATTAAAAACACCAGCTACTCATCCAAGTCCACATCAAAAAGGTTCAGTCAGAAGAACGCCGATAAGGAAACGCCTCCAAAAAAGGGCCGTTAGAAAAACGCCTCTAAGGCAGATGTCATCAACACCAAAAACGAAGGGAATTCTAGATTGGGGTGCATCTTAAACTTTAAAATTACACAATGAATTTCTGATTTTATTACTTGCAGTCTTTTTAATTTGAAATGTCGTGCACCTCAAACTACAGTTTTGTAAATTGCTAGCGAATTTTTAGAAATAAGACATTCTGCTGTACATTTATATTTATATTATTAAGTATTATACGAAATAAGAACAATATATTTGTTTATTACAAAGTGTTTGTGTTTTTTATTTCTACTCTGCTTTGTTTTTTTCTCGAATCTGCAATAATTACAAAGTCTAAAGCTAAAATATTAGTATTTGCAGTTATTTTACAGTTACAAAGTGTAAAATTTCAAAAAATCAATCTACGATTTCATAATAGCGTGATATAATTTAGAAAATTGTGATTTCTTTTAATTTTGTGCGATACATTTTATAAAAAGTGTAAAACATTTGCAAATTTTTCAACGAAATTGTGTGTTTTATTCAGGTTTATGTTAATTTGTGATCAACATACATATATTTTGTATAATTTCAAGTGTTATGATGGCAGTTTTGTAAAATTTTAAGTGAAATGAAGGGGCCAGAACATTTTTTCAACAAAATTACGTGTTTTTATTCAAATTTATGTTAATTTGTGGACAACATATATATATTTTTCAATGAAATTGCGTGTTTTGGTGGTGTCAGAATATTTTTTTTCAACGAATTGCGCGTTTTTATTTAAAAATTATGTTAATTTGTGGTCAACATACATATATTTCCGTCAAAAGTATAAGATTTTTTGAATTTTGTTTATCGAAATGATTGTGGTAGTAGATTTTTTCAACGAAATTGCTATTTCTTTTAATTTTGAGCGATGCATTTTATAAAAAGTGTAAAACATTTGCAAAATTATGCATAGTTTATGTAACATGATGTCGATTTTTGTGAAAATTTATGTGAGATGGCTTGTAATTGCGTGATTTTTGTTAAATTTTCATCGTGTGTTGAATAAAATATCGTTTTTTGTATAATTTCAAGTGACGTGATGACAGTTTTTGTATAATTTATGTGACATGATGTCGATATTTGCGAAAATTTATGTGAGATGCTGTATGATTGTGTGATTTTATTCAAATTTTTGTTACTTTGGGGGTCAACACATACGTCTTTTCGTAATTTTTGCGTGTTTCTATTCAAATTTATTTTCATTTGTCGTCAGCACAGACGTATTTTCGTAAAATTTTACTATTTTTCAATGAAAGTTGTGAAAAAAATATTGTTTTTGTCGTTTTTACAGAATTTAATATGACAAGATGCCGATTTTTATAAATTTTCATGGGAGATGCTATCGATTTTCTAAAATTTGAAACGAAATGCTTTGGAAATCGCATGTTTTTATTCAAATATTAGTAATTGAAGCTATTTTTTTCACATACAAAGTATCGAAAATTCATATAAATTGAACTACGATTTCATAATTTAAAAAATTACGGTTTATTTGTTAAACGTTTGCAAAATTATGCTTAGAAATAACTCTTAAAACTTTTTTACATCATTTTTTCGGTGCTATAAAGTCGCTTTGTAAAGATTTTCAACGAAATTGTGCGTTTTTATTCAAATTTATTTTAATTTGGCGCCAACACATACGTCTTTTCGTAATTTTTGCGTGTTTTTATTCAAAATTATTTTCATTTGTCGCCAACACTTACGTCTTTTCGTAAATTTTTTACAAGAAAAAATGGTTTGACTTATATTTTTACAAGTATCCCTTGTCTTATTTGCAAACGATATTGAAAAGCTATTTTTTTCAACGAAATTGCCTGTTTTTATTCAAATTTATGGGGGACAACCATTCTTATACAATAAAAACATTTATTTAATGCGTATGTCTTATTTTATATGGGCGAGGGCACTGTTGTAATTTATAAGAAGCTAAAACTCAGTCGAAAATAACATTTAAAATTTATTTATAATATGTATATGGAAGTATAATGTTAGAACAGCTAAGTGGTACAATGTTCAAACCTTTAAAACCAAGTCTTTTCGTAATTTTTGCGTGTTTTTATTCAAATTTATTTTCATTTGTCGCCAACACTTACGTCTTTTCGTAAATTTTTTACAAGAAAAAATGGTTTGACTTATATTTTTACAAGTATCCCTTGTCTTATTTCCAAACGATATTGAAAAGCTATTTTTTTTTCAACGAAATTGTCTGTTTTTATTCAAATTTATGGGGGACAACCATTCTTATACAATAAAAACATTTATTTAATGCGTATGTCTTATTTTATATGGGCGAGGGCACTGTTGTAATTTATAAGAAGCTAAAACTCAGTCGAAAATAACATTTAAAATTTATTTATAATATGTATATGGAAGTATAATGTCAGAACAGCTAAGTGGTACAATGTTCAAACCTTTAAAACCAAACAATACACAGGAACCGGCCTGTTTTAAATAGGGAACTTAGACGGAAACTTCCTATAGTAGGTAGGGAGAATGAGGATCTCGTTAATCCAGCCATATAGCAGGCACAAATTATAAAATAATTAATAAGCTGTTACAAATCTAATTTTTAAAAAATGTATCAACCTTTAAACACAATAAGCTACACATCCCCTATTCTTATAATCTAAATTTTTGAAAAATAGTTTGTTTAAAGCTGGGCTCGTGGCACGTAAGTGGTTATGTTTAATTCCTTTAACCTCGATCGCTTCGATAGCCCAGGTGGTTAAGGCTTCGTACTCGTAATGCTGTGGTCGCTGGTTCGATTCCAGCCATGGGACATCGCAGGAAGCTTTTTTTAAATTAAATAAATCCGAACTAGAGAGAACAGTTGCGAAGAGAGAGACAGAAGACTTCGGCGTGACGTAATCAAATTCAAATATTTCCGCGAAAATTCAAAATTAAAAACAACCGCCGTGAGAAGTGCGCGCGCACCAAGATGGCCGACGCCCGGGAAGTTTAAAATTCAAATAATGGAACTTAGAAAAAAAATCGGAAAAAATTCAAATTTCAAATATTCCCGCCAGAAATCCAAGATAGCCGCCAAAGTCCGACGCGTAATTCCGGAAGCAAATTAAAAATGGCCTCGCGTAATTTAATCAGTAGCACATATGTAAATTACATATCAAACTTCATATGTGATTAATTAGATCAAACCGCGAAATTAATTAGGTCAATCCGCGAATAAAACCGCGAAATCCGCGAATAATTCCGCGAATTAAACCGCGAATCCGCGAATCAAATGACCTTGCTCCAATTTAGATGCCGCCATACTACTTATCGGTGTTGCCACTTGGAGAACAATATAAAGCTCCTGCAACACAGTTCAAATCAGTAAGTTTAATGCCAGTACATTCAGAATGTTTTTCGTTATTAGATTTGTTAATAAAATTTATTGTTGTAAATTTTCTTATCCTTAAGCCAATGTTCACTAATCATCAACACGTCAAAATTTTGCTCATTGAAGGTGGATTCCAGATAATTATGTTTATTCCTAATATACTGAATATTTGCATTCAAGATAATGTTACTGTTTGTTTTATTACAAAAAGGAGGCATAGAATGTTCATCAAGAGTAGAAGATACTTGCTCAGCTTGACACGTCGGTATTATTAAAAATCTCGTTTTGGTGAGTAGTATTTGCCATGGCTTTTCCTGGATTATTGTAGGCATATTAGATGTTGGGAGGAGACAAATAATCTTTAAGTTACGTCCACCGATGCAGTAGAAAATTCCATGCCCTACGCTTCAAAGTACTTGATGTATAATTTTTTCAGTGACTCCACATCTACGGGAATGCCCTCAGAGGCCGAAAACACCCTTAAGCGAAGCATTTGTGAAGCTATCGTGACTGATTGCGGTATGTACAACCTAATGGCATTCGGCATTGCTGGTTTCCGCAGACGAGCCAAAAGGTGCCGGCCCTCATCGGCAGCAGATTACACTGTCAATTTCACCCTAGGAGCAGTTATTGCGTATATTGTAAGATTTGCTTTCTGGGTACCTGTTTTGTTTACCAGGTGATATAGACTCCCCATCCAAATGAGTAGCGACTTCTTTAGTTGTTTTTTCTTCACCTTGCCCAACTGCGTTTCATTTCTTTCACTAAGATTTTTCTCGAAATGGTATTTTCTTTCTATTGACCACTTTACCGATACACCAGCAGGCTAGAAGTTCTCTTCTGCTAATCGAGCAGCAGACTTTCAGTTTGTGATGCCAATCTTGAAAGTTATCCCCGCTGCATTTTCTGATTGTTTTAATAGCGGGTACCATCTTATAAAAGCCGACACTCCCAACGTTTCTTTAATATAATGTAATATGACATTGTTCTTATAGTATCATGCAAGGTTTCTCAGTCACACACTGCCATTCGCGTTTGTCTAATTTTTTATCTTGAGTAGGTAAGACTAAATTCGACGCTGGTTTGAGGCCACCCAAGCTAGGAAATACTTTTTTTCTTTGGGAGCCAATTGACATATAAGTCCTTGATGTTTCAATTGGGATGGGTTGTGGAGTCGAAGAAGCAACTTCCGGAGGTTTAGAAAATCCAGGTTTCTTTGAACTCAGCCATGGACTGTTATGTTCGTTAACGTATGTTGTAGGTTTCTTCTAATTTCAATTGAAGAGGAATCATGTACCTGTACTTTGATTTAATCTTTATTGCAGTTAAAGAAAGACTGTGGAGAGTTTGAAAAGATCGTGGCACATTGTACATATAATTTTCAAATTGATTGTGGGCCACAATTAGATAAGGACTGACACATCGAATAAATAATTTCAACTCTTATATTCAGAAAATTCAGTTTAGAATCTTGGGTATACACCAATTCGCGTGTATCTGCAATACTTAGAATTGGAATGGAGATATTTTAGATTGGGAGAATCACATAGAACGCCAAAATATGTCAGTTGTTGTGAAATCAATTTCAATGTTGTTTTGTCAAATCCACTGCATGCCATGCAAAATATGCGCCTACACTCACAACAACATTAAATTTAAGTTTAAGTATTTATATGTTTATAAGACCCTTTGGCAAGCATTGCATTTCAAATTAACCATTTCAACGAAATAAAAAGCCACGTAGCACAGTTGGGTAGACGCTAGGCTTGCATTAAGCATCCCGTGGGGTCGACATTTTTCCGCAGCCTTGGTGATTGGAATCGGGCTCGGTGAGACCCTTCACGGTTGGACACCAAATTAACTATGTTCTACTCAGAACCACCAACCTAAGAGATAGAGTAACAAGGTCAACACATCACCATGACACACACCTCACACAATGGTTGCTGTGCAAGCACAAAAAAAGCGCTCCAACTTTGTATTCCGAATCCGGGGCAAGTTGAGAATTGTACCGCCAGATGCAAGCGCATAAAGCACCAGCCCCTACACCGCAAGGTAAAATAAAGTTGTCGATAATACATACATACATTTCAACGAAATGGAGTTCAAGTTCACTTCAAGTAGTGAATAATTTAAATGTCAAATTGCAATTACTTGCAAAATTTGTTGCCTAGTGCGTCACTGAGTTATGTTATGCTGAATTGCGTACATACGCAGTAATATGTAACGTCAAGTTTAGTCAACACATCAAATCAATACGCACAAGAGAATGCACAAAACTGCAAAACAAGCGGAGCAAATCAAGAATGGGTAGAGGTGGTTTGGTAACGTTTGAGGGGTGGTTGAAGAGCAAAAACATTAAAACAATCGATGCTGAAAATAACAAGGATACAATGTATAGCCTCGAGAAAAGTCACATTCAGTGGAACTAGTAATTGAAAGGCTACGTTAGGAGATCAACGACGCGGTAGGATAAGAAAATTGTAATGGAGGCCTTCAGGCTAAAGAAGAAGTCTGGGATATTTTAGTTACCATGAGGAAGTGGTTTGTAAAGCTTTGATAGTTCTTTAAAAACTAGAGAAAGAGAACAACGTATATGGGAAATAAAGATGTAATATATAGCTCCACGAAAAGGCAAATAAAGTAAAATTGGGTGGTTGGTTGAAAAGCAAACAATCAACAGTGAATGTAGAAAATAACGAGAATGACTTAAAAGATGTCGACATAACTTCATGTGTTGACCAACCATAAAAATTTGAGCAAAAAATAATACACCCATGTCCGATTCACAAATGTTATTAAAATAATAAGGAGAAACTATTTATTTAAGGTACATCTAGTTTGTAGCAGTCCAGAGTTTAGGTACTAAAAGGAATACATTTGGATAATCACAAAAACCTGATAGTTAGGCAACTTAAAGCACTTAAGAGAAATACAGGTTGCATACTCATCAAATAGACCTTTTTGAATTGAGTTAGGTGGCTATTTTAAATATTTTGAGAATGATAATAAAAGAGAAACCACTTTTGAATAAAAACAGATCGAGGTTGTGTGGTGTCAGCAGAAAAAGCCAAGCTAAGAACAGAATCCTAGCTTAAAAGGATAAACTTTGTAATTGTAAGGTTTTAATTAATATAATTCTACAGCATATTAAGAAATAATACTTTTTAAGGCAAATAGCATTGATTCATTGGGCAGTTTCTCACTAGAAAAGCGGTTATTACTTAACTGGTAGGTAAGAAATAGGGTAATTCATAGAAATCTTAATTGAAAGTATCTTTCGTTTATCTTTTTGGCTTCCTCTCTAATCCTTGCTCTTTAATAGCAACGAGCCATTATGATAGGGTGGAACAGAACCCTAAAGGGTTGTAGCAAAACCTTATCGAAGGGCATAGCCGGGAAAGGAAGACCATATTAGAATCGTGTTAGTTATTAATAAAGAAACCTCACCAGAGAAAACTGTAACGCTAGCTTCCGCATAAATTGTAATTAAACATTAAACAATGTATTTAATTTATGTATCGCCCATCCAAGCGTTATGACGGGTTACATCTTGCCGACGACCGAAGAAGCGATAGCAAACGCAGGCTCACTCTGCGCCAAAGACAACAAGAAGCGATCCGCGCGCCGTTCTCCCACCTAAAAATGTCCGAAGTGGCGGCTTTGATAACACAACGCAGAACATATAAAAGCAGCTCCGCTACCAGTTCGCATTATAATTCCCAGATAATTTCAATTCCCATTCCGCCCTTATTCCGAGACTTGAGTTTACCTGTACCTGTTCCATCCTATCTTTCTTTTTACTTTCATTCTCTCTTGGAGAACTTCTCGGACCTACCTGGAATGAGTTTGAATTGATGACTCAATGAGAATAGCCGATTCCTGGTTCATTGTCCTAAAAGATCCGTTCCGACATCAGTTTGAATCGATGTCTCCCTGAGAATAGCCGATTTCTAATCGAATAGCCTGAATATCCCTGTCCGAAATTAGCCTCATCCAGCAGCCCGTTTCCTGTCTTGTTAAATCTGCATGCTCACCCCGAAACCAGTCTGAATCGATGTCTCATTAAGAAGCCGATTTCTCGTTTCTATTAATAAACACCCAGAAAAAACTCACTGTGTAATTGAGCCCGCAATAAGCATAACAACTATCAAATTACAAAATTCCTACGCGCTGCAAACTTCGCGGTCACCTGAACATTGGTTAATTACTCTAACTACAGATATTTACCTACCAGAGGGTCTCCGAGGCGTGGAGAATTGTCCACCGCACAGCAAGAGTAAGCTGTCCCCCGGCAAGCATCTCCGTAGAGCGGGAGTCCTCCGCGGACGCTTCGAGGTCATCCGCTCGAAGTCAGCTGATTTTCGTTAAACCGAGTTTTCGAGATTAAACATCGGCGCATTCGATCTACTTTCGGCCACTTTTCTTCGCGAGGTGCATTTCAAAAAGCAAACGAGAGGAGGCGTTCAACCAGCATTTTCTGTCCGCAACACACCGGCGTAAGAGCGGTTGTCGCAACTTCAGGACGGCGAAGGACAACGCTCCCGAATAAATTAGTATTTAGTACAATACACATTTGATTTTTGATTTTCGGATAAACCTTATGCTTGCAAACATAGCTAAATAAAATAAAGCTATCTAAGGTACTTTTTTTTGTGTTCGTTTGCTAATCAAATATATATCTGAGGGGACAAGTATATTCGATTAGAGTGACCCGAGTTGTTAATTAAGAGAGCCGTTCGCAGGGACTTTTGTAATGTCACAGAACTACTTCATTGGTTTGGCGATGGGGGTGGTTCCAGTTACATAAAATTCAACTCCATAGGAAGGGCAACAATTGCTGGCACCATGAATTGTTTGTTTTGTATATAGGTTAGTCCTAAAAACTTTAGGAATATATAAATGCTGTTAAATTAATTCATATCATAAAATGTCAAGTTACTAACAAATAAGGTCATAGGCCATATTATCAACAGTCAAAGATTTCATAATAACGTAATAATACAATTAATTACATTCTTAGTAGCCAGAAGAAATAAACCAGGTTATAGTTTTAAAAACGTAAATTTAAAGCAGATACTTATCAAATATTGGGCATTTCTTATACTTTGGGAATGTGAATTGAGTTAAACGTGAAACCTATTAACAACATTAATTAAAACTATAAATAGGTTAAGAAGGTATAGAGAGCTTTTTAGATTTATCTTACCTGAAAGTGGTTGAATGTTAGTAAAATATGGAAAACCGTCTACAAAACTATAAGTTGTTTAATCGATGAAATAAAAATAATAGTAACTTTAATTCAATATTTCTATATAAAGTGAAATGTAGAAATTGCCATATTAATTAACCATTTATCATGTTAAACTCCCATTTGACAGAAATATGAACCTTGACTTATAAGATCGAAAGTAAATATATATATCAAAGCAAAAATTCACAATTTAAAATAAAATTGTTTTCGCCCAACTTCTTGTTTAATGAACTAAGACCTTTACGCAAAAGTGAAGTAAACTAAAATCCCACACTTACTATACCCATATCGCAGCCGAGGATTGAGCTAGTCGGAGATGTGTGAGCCTTCTAAGGTAGGTTACAATAGTTGGCACAAGTTAACATTGAAATCGTATGTTGAGTGGCCCAGTTTCATGACCGGCTGGTTCGCCAGACCTAACCCGATTATAGTTTTATCTTTGGGGCTATTAAAGAAACCGTGTATTTTGTCATAATCGAGAATCAGCTGCACCTAATTAATTAAATTCGAGAAGCTGCTAGAGAAATTTGTCAAAGGCCTGAATAATTGCGTAAAGCATAGAATTCGCTTGTTCGTCGATGTGAAGTCTGCTCCACTGTGCATGGTTAATAAACCCCTGAGGTTATATTCACAACTTTTGAGTCAGACTGTATACCCCAAGAAAGCACGCTATGTTGAAGTAGGAGTGAGGCTAAATTGTGAGATTAATAAAAAAGGATGGAAAAATAGAGGTGTTAGAAATCTGAAAGAAATCTAGACAACTTCAAATGCCACTAGCAAAAGGCTTGAAAAGGTTTGGTGGTTGGATGAAATGCACAAAATGCAGACAATGCATGTGTGAAATAACTATAATACAAGAAATAACTCCAAGAAAAGGCACGCTGAGTGGAAGTAAGAATTAAGAGGCTACGTTGCAAGATTAATAAGAAGATATAATAAGAAAATGGAAGTGGAGGTGTTTAGGATATAGAAGGTATCTAGGCAACTTCAACTACCGCTAGGAAGAAGCTTGAAAAAGTTTGGTGGTTTGTTTAAAAGCGCAATAGCAAGATAATAAATGACGAAAATAACTAGAATACAATATATAGCTCCAAGAAAAAGCACACTAAGTGGGTTTAGAAATTCAGAGGCAACTACCACGAAAAGGCAGTTGGAAGAGGTTTGATTGTTAGTTCAAACAGTATATCAAAACAATGCATATAGAAAATAAAAAGGATACAATATATAGCGCCAAGAAAAGTTACATTAAAAGAATTTAGAAATTTAGAAACTACGGTGTAAGAACAGTGAGCAATTCAAAGGTGAAAGTAACATAAAGGAGGCTGTAAAGATGAAGAAGGAGTAGTGGGTGAGTCCAAATACTAGGAAGGTGCGTTTGTTAGTTCAAACAGCATATTCAAATAATGAATATATTAAATAACAATAATAAACCGTATAGCCCCAAGAGAAGCTACACTAAGTAAATTTAGAATTTTAGGCGACTTGAACTGGCGCAATGAGGTGGTTTGAAAAGGTTTGGTGGTTGGTTGAAAAACAGAAAATGAAAGCAATTAATAAATGAAATAAGGAAGGTACAACAATTAGTTCGAAGAAGAGGCACACTAATTGGAATAACAAATTCAAAAGCTTTTTAAAATCAGTAAAGAGATGGGTCAGCAAAATAGCTTAAGAAAGGCTTTGGCGATAATGAAGAAGCGCTAGACCACTCCAACTATCACGTGGTGGTGGTTTGAAAAACAAAAAACCAAAAGGAGTGTATAAAACCACGAGGACACAATCTAAATGTAGACTCAAGAAAGTACTCTCGAGTGAAATTAGTAATTAAGAGGCTACATTATAAGATCAATAATGAAATGCAATGAGAAAATTGTGTAACGGCGGCTTTCAACATACCACAAAAGGTGGTTGGTTGGTTCAAAACAGGATATCAAAGCAATAGATATAGGAAATAACAAGCATGCAATAGGTAGCCCCACGAAAAAGAACAAAGACTACGTTGTAAGATTAATAAAAGAACTAAACAATAAAATCAAAATCAAAAGAATGAGTGTAAAAAATAATGAAGATACAACATACATTACAATTAGCGTTTAGATAGTTCCACGGGAAACTACATTATTCTCGTTCTTTACCCCACAGAGGCGGGACAATGCATCCCTTACATCATAATCTTGACATTGAGTCCGAGGCATTTGCGTGACTAGGTTGTATTGTGTAGCACGGAGAGCGCTCGTTAGTTCCGTAAAAACTGGGGACCCCTTTATCGTGAAGTGAACAGCTTCTAAAAGCTGGATCAATTGTAAAAATTCTGCATATCTACGAATAACAAGTGCCGTTACCTACTTAAGTTACCCTTCACATCACATTTTTCTCATATAGCAGCTAGCTGTCTTCACCCAGTGCTCATCCTTCGAGACAATTCCGTTTCGATTCTGCCCAAACAGCATCGCTGTCGTTGCCTGACAACATCCTGAAAGGCCATATTCATTCCACATTATCGAGATGTTTGAACAATGCCGTGTGCAGCAAGTGCTGAAGAAATTAATGCGGATTGAGTTAACTACTTGTGGCGTTCTAAGCCATTAACACTTGGTATTTAATTATCTACCTCCTAGAGTACCGTATCACCCCTTTGTTTGGACTGTAATCTAGCCGTGTAATCTCTGTTACATAACGCTGGTGTCGTGTAGCTTTTCAAGTAACCAGAACATACGATTTGATACCACCCCTAAGAAGATTTTAGCTTTTCCATTTCAGTCAAGCGACGCCCTAGCTTCCACTAGGACGGTACGAGGTTGGTTTGGTTCTAAGTACCGTTTCATCATGTAACCAATTGAACGAGGAGTTAAGAGGCTACGTTGCAATCAAGAAAAAACGAAGAAGAAGCACTAGACGGCTATAACTACTATGAAGAGGTGGTTTGACGGGTTTTGTTAGTTGGATCAAAAACAGAAAGCTATAGCAAAAGATACAGGAAATAATAAAGGTAGCAGATATAGCAGTAAAAGTAAGCAAACTAAATGTAACTGTGAATTATATGGGTTACGTTATAGTAAGAGCAACAAGAAGAGAAAATAAAATTGGAGACCTGAAGAAAAATAAGAAGCTCCAAGGGACCTTGTGAGCAAGTTTTCATTGTTTTCTTTTCAGCATACAGTATAGTCCAATATAGGTATATGAGAAAATCCATAGACAACGTTGGAGAGTGGTTACAATCAAGAGTAAATCCTCTAGATTCTTTCGACATTTATAACCCTATAATGAGACTGTTTAGCCGCAGATCAAAAGTAAGTAATTATGAAGTTTCTTGCAGATCACCTGCGGCCGAAAATATGCGCACTTCCAGTTGTCTTGTAAACCACCACGCTATCAATACGTGCCGTTACGATGGTCATTTAAGGAAACCTGCAGGTATCATTCCTTATCTTTTGGAAATTGTTTGCAGGTCATTGATGCATTTATAAGATGTCGATTAATCTTCCTTTAAAAAAGAATTGTCATACCACAAGGTTTTTTGGACCCCGTGGGCCACTGGCTAGAAAGAAACTAGTTACAACAGAGCATATTATATGAAACCAGTTCGATTAGACTTTATCCTATCGTATCAATGTTAGAGATTCTGTAGAATTTATCAAGATACCATAAAAACGTTTGGAATAATTAGGTGTCTATAACCATATCGTATTTCCGTAATTATTAGTTTACCAAACGTTAGTTCTCGAGATAGATACAGTACAACGTATGCCATTCTGCAGGTCAAGCGATGTGTGCTGATGTTATCATTCCTTGCGCAGACACCTAGATTTGGCTGATCACTAGATATTTGAACGTATCTCTTTTGATTTAGAATTCCTTGTCCTCTTTTTCTTCTGTGAACATTGTCTTTCTCTACGAATGAAAAACTAACCTGTATTTGAGTGAGAATCGTCGAACCAAACTGAATTTTGGGAGACCCATTCACCAGCTACATGAAACGACAGTAAGCTCTTATTCACTGTATTTTATGGGTACTCATTACAGAACAATAACCAACCAACTAGATTAATTATTAAATAGATTATTTATCTGCTTACAAGTTGCACATTACTGGAGGTACAACAAATTTTCAATTTTTGCCACTGCCTTTAATCTTAAATAAAACGTGAACGCGATTAATAAAATCCCGTTTATGTGAATCGACCCTCGCCAGCGACCGCTGCTTGTAGTTTCTTCAATGTGCAGCTTTAAAGTTAAAATAATATTTGCTCTAGCATTAGTTGCGAAGTGGCTATATGTAGCTGCTGCAGTTTACAGTAAATTGAATTTCCAGGTTGTTTTCGTTCAGATTTAATTATTAATAATAACCCTTGTTTTGAAATTATTTATTTAGTATAAGTTAAATGAAATTTAAATACAACTGAGAAGTATATACAAATATCAATTCTAATACAAACACTAAAACATATATTCATCCACCTTTTAAAAACGCTTCGTTGCTACTTTGCATGCGTAAAAAACTAATATTTAACCGAGCCCTAATTTTATAGATTTTCTTTAATATAAGGACAAAAAACTTTAACGTTACGCTAGGTATATCTGCCTGGTAGCTGCTAAAGATCCGTGGATAAGGAGCGGTTTTATACAAGTTACATTTGAAAGTCTAATCGATTTTAATAGTGGTATAACGTGAGTTTACACAATATATCACTCACGTGTCGTTGGTAATTTTTTCCATCGTTTTTCACTAACCTAGCCTATTAAAATAATTGGGTTATTGATATTTAAGTAGCTTGATGTACGTGATTTACAGCCTGCCATTAGTTATCTGATAGGAAATCACCTCTATTACGGCTACAGAACATTACTATGCGAAATTACCCCACCGCAAAATGCAAATTCTGCTATGGTAGGCAAAGTGAAACTTGTATATCGTGCTTAAAAATAACTGTGATGTGTCTCAGAGGTTCAGAACAATGGAATGGGCATACAAAGGCGCTTATGATTATCTGATTGCGCCTGGATGGAAAATTAGTGGAAAATAAACCCTACAAATGCTTAAAATTGGAACACGCCTAGGGTGTGATTTATGAACTATGGAAGAATTTTGCTTGAATGTTCAGAACTTATGCAAGACAACGATCTAAGAATGCTTTGCAAAGAAACTGAATTTAAAATATGGCTTGTAAAAAGTTAACGATTTCAATTCCTTAAATTTAGTGTAGTAGTCATTATTTCAACTTTGAGATTTACTTTTCCAGCTTTGATTTAACAAAGTTGCTTCTTCTAACAAACGATTTCAACTTCTTGAAATCAAACTAGTGTTTGATTATCTATACCACATATTCATAGATAGTGTTAGAAGTTGCTAGCACTGTAGTAGACGGTCAGGCACAAGAAGAAAGATATATGGACAGATATATTGACAGTAAGTCTATTTTAGTTAATTAGTATATCAGTCTTAATAAACTAAAGAAGTTAATGTTGAAACTTTTAGAAAAGCGTCGAAGTTTTACACTGAAGTACGACTATGGTAGGTTTTTTAACGAAGTTCTTGGGATAGGGTTTTTAGTATTACAGTTGAACGATGTGCGAGCTGGTGTGTGCTGGGTAGCTTGAGATCTAGAAAACTACCTGTAAATTTTTTGGAATTGTAACTTATATCCAATATAAAAGTCAGGGTCTAATATCTACAATTTCAAAAATCTTGACGTTCCGTATCATTGTATTGAGTGAGTGTTCTTCGATTTACTGTTGAATAACTGGGCTGCCATTTCGCCATGGTTCAGTATACAGACCGTCTTTATTCTGCTAATATTATCGTGACTAGACGACTCACTCTCTCGCACACAAGGCAACGAAATTATTCTTATAGACTGGCCAGGAAGGAACAGAGGTTCGCCTGGGACATTTCTACTTTCAAACCTAACTTGTTTTGTATGTGTGTTAGCTGGTTTATTTATTTATCTCGTAACGAATTTCTGCTTGTTGTAATCATTCGTTCAGCGGACGATAATTTTAGGCCATATTTTTCGACGTTACGAAATACCGAATTTCTTTTTTGTTACGTTCGTTTTTCCTAATGTCAGCCCTAGTGATCTACCTCACCTGTAGTTTTCGCTGGCAGTTACTGAATTGAACATCGGCTTATAAGCATTATTTGTTTCTTGCAGTAGCATTAATATACTCTTAAAAAATGGACGATACCTTTTAAAACACCCTATATGTAAAGACTTTCCATATAGCACTCGTCCCATCCAGAACGCCAGAGTAGGTGTTTATCCTGCCTTATTGGTTCATTTAGATCTCTCCGACCTATTGCTTTGCATATACTACCCCTCCATCTAATTCCTGACTTTTTTAAATATTTTTTTCTATTTGAATTCCTACATATCACATTTTTCAATCTTCTATCAATGTCCACAAAGTTTTGTATTTATATTTATTTTCTGCCTGACGGGCTCGTTGGTTACGATTTCTCCCAGAATAATTGCTTTCAAACCTTCTCTTTAAATTTTAATTCAAAGTTCAAACCTCATAGATTGCACACGTTTCCAGTAGTGATTTGAAGAGTCATATCCATATTTTATAAACCGGCAAACTATCACAAGCCTTGCGGAGCTGAATGAAGACAAGTAAGTTTTCCTCAATATTCCATCGTTTTCTCCACTGCTTGCTCTACAAAATAAATATTACAAGCACGTCCACATCTATTTAAGTACCTTTTGTTTCTCAATTTTCTTTCTGCTATGCAGTCCACCTTGACACTTAGTCCACTATATAGATTATCTTCTATCTTTTTTACACATAGAGTTGATATTTCCTTTCCCCATTCTGCTGGTAGTTTTTAACAATTTAAGATTTTTCTGAAATATTCTAGCACAACCTTAAGGAAGTTCCTGTCCCTTGTTTTTTTAATCTCTTCCAGTGTCATTCCTTCCAACCTTTATCTGCAGTTTAGAAGTGCGTCATTGTTTAACGTAATAATTCTTGGTGAAAAGTATTAGGTTAATCGTCAAGTTGTCATTTACATTAAAACCTTTTAGGAGTACAGTTTTCAGGGGTGTGTTTTACCCAGATCCTCCAAGTAGACTATGTAGTTCATTTCCTTTTCTCTCCGGTAGACATGTTAGGCTCTCTCAATATCTTTTTTAACTATACAACATTTTTGTATTTTGGCAAGTTATTTGATAATAGTTATTTATTATTTATGTTATATTGTTGTAAAAATATCTCCCATTTACACTTAGTTCCGGAAATTCACAGATATATACTGGGTAATGTCGTTACGAGCATTTGCGTCCGCAATACACTTGATACTGGGTATCGGCCCAACTACATTTCGGTAATGAAGTTTTCGATATGGAAAGCGTCAGTAATTACAGCTCCATTGAGCCGCCAAGACTGCTCAATAAGAAAACTTTGCGAAAACACCCCAATCCCAACAAAGGGCACTCGAATTAGAGTGTGACACAATGTGTCATGTGCGCTTGATTAAAATACGAAGCACGGGGAGCAGCCAGAAATGACGAGGGAACAAACACGAACAGTTATTTCTAATAAAATTTAATTGGGTTCACCCGTTTTCATGGAAACCAAAGGCCTATACATCGCTTCCAACAGGCTGTTGTTCTTCTGTCTGTCACCACCGATCCAGCAGCTTTGGCCCGAGGGATCAATTTAATCGAATTTGGTAATGGGAATTCCTAGAAATTAGGCACAGCGTTGCTAGTTCGATGGCAACAGCTCATGGTTTTATTAGAATGAAACTTCCCTTTGCAGGTTGAATGTTTCAATCAATTTTTGATCTCTAAATTTCAAAAAAAAATTGCTCTGTACATATCACCTTCCACCATTGATTGCTAATCATATCTAAAGACATTTACTAATATTCTATCAGTATTGCACTCAACTTTCAATTAACCTTTTCTCTCAACCGGACCTAGCCGAATTTAAAAATATATCCAACTTAATGCAGTGGAAGTTTGGAAATAGTGGTTGCAACCTCCAGGCCTATTTCAGCAGGCTTGACTTTTAAGGTGTCACTTAATTCCCGCGTTAAGCTCTCTCCTATGATTCAGCTTCGTGGCCTATTTATTAAGGTAAGTGACTCCGTGCGTGTTTCCCTGCACTTAACAGATTTGCCCCACCTAGAGTTTAAAATGGGGTGACGACATCCTTAGGGTAATTATAGCGACTGGAAGTTTTGATTGGTGTCTTCATTTTAGAGCAATTGCTTTTCCTGTGCTGTTAGAGTATTGAGTTGTTTGAAAAGAGCAGGAGGGCATTGACTGCTTAAGCCTAGGCATTATTTTCTCGCATGCTCCGCACGGGTGTCAACCTCGCACGTATTAATGTCCACATACTATGACATAAAGTGTGTTAATACAGTATGATCAAAAACTTTTAACCTCTAGAGGGCTGTAGATTTTCAATTTATGTTGGTGAGTAAAGGTACTTAATAATATAACCTACACGATTTTGACAGAATCACTTAACTTTGACAGAATGTTTAATACTGAACACAAAGTGGTCCTGTATATGGAAAATGAAGAAAATCACTTTGAACATCTATAGTTGTATTTTATGTTAACATTTTTATGTATTCAACAAAAATGTATGTATTTGTTAAAATGACATTACTGATATAACCTTAAATTGACAGATTTTTAACAAAACAATTCCACAGCCTTTTAGAGGATAAAAGTGTTCGATCATACGGTAAGTAGATAACCATTCTTTAAACAATAGTATGGTGCTGCTTCAAGTTACAGTAATGGGAATTATTGTTACATTGGAAATTCTAAGTACACATCAACAGCTATGAATAATGGATTTCTAAAGGTTATTGATTTCTAGTTAAAAAAGCTTTGATATCCTCGTTAACTCCTTAAGCGACTAAAAATATTAATAATAATTGCGCCTCTTATAGTTCAGCCATGAGGCTTTGCAAATAACTCACGAAATTTGTAATACTTCGAAGAATGTCGACATCCGGGACTGCTGTGTGGGAAGTCGGGAAAACCAAACAGTAGATATTAATGCAACTTTAAACAGAAGTAGAATGCTATAGAATATGGAAAATAAGCACTCTGTATTAAGAAATAACTTAAAGATATGCGTTCGACACTGGCGGCATGTTAGAACAGCGCTGAGGGAGAAAACGTTAGAAAGAGATGAGAAATGCAGGTATAATTTCTATCGGGGTATATTTATAAAAGTAAAAATTATGGTTCGCTGTTTATAATCCATGCACCCATCCAAGCACTCTCAGCAGTGTGCCATCATACAGTATAATGATAGCTGTCAGCTGTGATGTTAAAGTGAAAGAAAGGTCCAATTCTATAAAATCATTGTATCTTCATTGGTGTTGTTATAGACTATTTACTATACTCATTTCAGTATCATTAAGTGCAGTAATGGATATTACCCAACTCTTTTTATACAAAAAAATATATTGAACCAGAATTTAATGATGAAGATAAAATATTGAGCAATACACGTTATGGCACTTAACGAGATTCCTTTTATTGCTGCAAAACTCGGCTCACCGTCTTGTTGTGGCAATCAAACTCGTTTCGTTAAGATGCCCATAATCAAACTAGTGCCGTTAATATCTTTATCTTCATCAGTGTTGTTACAGACTCTTAACCAAATTAATTCTAGTATCGTTAAGAGCTTCGTTACCGCACTCTTTTTGTATAAAGAAATACATTGAACCAGAGTTTATTGATGAAGATAAAATATTGAACAACACACGTTTGCTTATGGCACTTAACGAGACTTGTTTGATTGGCGCAAAACTCGGCTCACCGCCTCGTTTTTGGCAATCAAACTCGTATCGTTAAGATGCTCATAATCAAACTTGTATCGTTAATATCTATTACCATATTGTTATTATCGTGACTACGAGAAAATAAATGTGTCCGCATGGTCAAGTCGTTTTGACATTCTGACTTTAAGACAATGACTGACTTCATCGCAAAGAAACTAAAGTGATTCTTATGGCGTCTACATAGTATAAAAACGTGGTACTTGGGAATGGATGTTTCCAGATCAAGGTATATTATTATCATTTGGACCTTGCTGAGATGCCGTGCCTCTTTTTTAAGGAGTCTTTGCCACCTTATACGTTCTTCTAATTCTTTGAGAAAGGTAGAACCATGGGCGTGTAGCTCGATGGACCGTCGGCTTTTTGTTTGTGGAACTGTGGGAACTGGGTGCTCTGAATCTTTGTCCAGCAACCTAGATCTCTTAGCTGATTGTCCAAATTTTCAAATGTGCTTGCTTTAAAGTATACCTAACACAGATGGTGACTGCTCTTCAACATTCAACATATGGTTGTAGTGGGCACACTATTATCTGTCCATCAGCATCCCTTTCGAACCTCTAGCTCAGGTTCGTGTAAACCCCCTTCTTTTTAAAATTACTTGCTTCTCTTACGGCATCTATTCCACACCAATATCGTGTTACGCACCACACCGCCTTTTTGCTACTGGATTGCTTTAATGTCTTAAAAGTATATTAAAAAATTTTCAACTAACAGAAGTTAGGATGCCATGATGCTGGATCCACAAGCTAAGCCCATAGTTTGTTATATACTGTTATGATATGCCAAGCTTTTACTTTTAAATATTCTTAATTTATATTCTTAGCTAATTAATATACTCTTGCTTTGGTTGGGTTTTTACATCCTGCCTATTTGTTGTTTCAATATGTAAATCTATTTTATAATTTACTTGATTAATTGCATAAATTATTATGGTTTCATTAAATGGGTTCGATTTTTAAGCTACCTACTTAACAAATGGAATGTCTTTTTAGTGGATTTTTGAGGTTATGGCAAAATTTCTTTATGCCAACACTTATAGTGACCTAGCCTCAACATTTCTTATGCGGTATATATTTGGTAAACATTAATTTTAACAAATACATCAGCTATGGCCTATTGATGTGTGGCTTATCGCAAAAGACGCCACAGAAATTTAATCACGAATTCTAGGAAAAAGTACTTCTGATCTTGGAATCCTGTTGTGCTGCAAGATTAGTTTTGTATCGGCCCACCAGCAACTCCCTGGATGTCTGGGCATCTTTCTTATGGTAAGCCTGCCTTGCAAGTCTCCTAAAAACTTGAAAATGTTATGCTTCTAGGATTATTTATCGACTCTTTTTCAAATATAGCTCTCCACTTTTGGATCACAGCTAGGGCCCCGCTGCCTTGTACGAATGGGGCCGTTATCCTTGGGCTGCTATGGCCTCCGCTTCTTACACTTGACTTCAAATTAATTACCAATAAAACAGCCACAACCAGATGCTCACGTCTAGACACTTTTATTATTTGCAGTTGAGCTAAGAATAATTTCAAACCATTGCAGCCTATCCACAAAATTGCACTTAATTATAAAATCGGTATTTATTTTCTATCCTTCTTGGTTTTTTGTAGGAAACCAATCGCCAACAACTTTTATTGTGCCCCTACATTGTTTCTTTCTTGTTTTATGTCAAGGCTAATGCTATATGATTACAGTTTCAAATTCAAATTATTATATGTATATGGAATATAATATATTTGAATATAATATTTAAAATGCTTATGAATGAATTATTTTAATTCCTATCATTTTATTCCGTTTCAACGCAACACCTATCTCTGGTATTAAACATGGAAGTGACATACGAGTTGGATTTCTTGGCCTTCATAATAACGCGAAGAGCATGGAGAACCAGAGAACAAGCGTGAAGGTGACGTCGTGACAGAGGTCGCTCAGTGCGATGTAAAGTTTCCTTCGTGGAATTATTTTTGTTTTATATATATGGCCCTCGTGGTAAACCTATGGCTTTTTCCGGATCAATCGTTTTCTCAACATTAATTTATTAGAAGTAGTAAGCTCGTACGTTTGGAGTTTCGAAAAATTTTATTGTCAAACGAGCTCAATTGTTCGCTTGATTTGTGCTCATTTCGGCTTGTCCAGCGGCTTCCGCGGCTTGCCCGAACCTTTCGGCATATTTATGTCCCATCTACTGTCGCGCTTATTCCCGTTCAGATTGGTATCGGTAATTTACTACATTACAGCTAAGTGCTAACTACTAAAGCTAATAATTTGTGTATACGCATTTTCACCCATTTTGAATACAACATTTACGCCTATTATGTGTGGTATATTTCCGAGTAGAATAAGAGTCGACTGCTTTACCCACCTAAATTTTTACTACGTCCTCGTCTGGTTGCGCTAACCACAATTTGGAACCGTTGCTGTTTAGCCTACAGCTTATCAACACCAATTTCTTTATCCTGCAAATTTCCCGTGATGTCACGTTAGTTAGAATACCTGATGAATGTAGTATGATAGGGTTCAGATCTCAACTGGCTCGAATCGATTTGTACCAATATTGCAAGTGTGGATTACATCCAGTTTGATTCATTGCAAAGCGTATGTGTTTACAGGTAAATAACATTCCAAGCAATTTAAGGAAACGTAAATTCACTCCACGCTCAGAGCATGCAGTTCTTAGTACAGACGTTGCAATTTTCTTAAGATTTCTTTAAATCTCCATTAGAAGTATTTAATTCGTTTCATCCAGGCATGTCCTGGAAGACTTGGTTCTTACAATAAGGTCCATCTGGGAAACCAACTTTTGTGGGCGCTATTATAACGTTATTTCTGCGTCACATGTTAAGGATAGCAACTTAGATTTTCAGACCTTGGCTTTATTGATCTCGGATGAGAAGAAAAGGTGCTTCCGATGTAATAATCCTGACCTATTATGTAACGGCTTTTTTTATTTTGGCTTTAGCAACTTAGCCTTTATTTCCGAATGGATGCCTACTCCTTTCTATATTACTATTTATTACTAACTCAAAAATGTTTGGGGACTAGAGCTATAGGGATCTGAAACCCCATGCCCTATTGCGGGATCATTGAGTGTTAAAAAGCATTCACAGCTTTTTTGAAGCTGGCAACTATAGTTCTCTACAAGATGGGGAACTTCATCTCAGGTAGGCTCGCGTTATAAACGTTAGAAAATCATAGAAAACGTGATGAAACGTTATGGAACACCATGACCCGCTAAGCCGTTTCGAGGCATGTGTTTGGCAACGATATATAATTTTTTTGCCAACTGCATCGCTTCCGTTGTGATAGCCAGAAAATTATGAGGTCAAGCAAGGTTTATTTTGGCTCTCGTTGCATTCTTCTGATGCGATGATTTTGCTGCCCCCGGCAAATTGGATGACCGTAGCTGCGTTAGGGCATTAGCTCTATTTAATAATTTTTATATATAGCGCCTAAGGCAGCAGGCGAAAGGTATTCAGATATTATTTTGGTGGTACCAGTTTTTTGCAGTCTCATCTATAGGGCGTTATATCTATTAAGTCAGATATAAGTTTTTTCAGCGTTTGACAAGCTGCGCGTCAGATAAGAAGTGTATTTGCTGATACCTGCGTAGTTACAATAATTCTATTACAATTATAAACCTTGATACTATTAAATGCGCAATTCGTTTTTGAACCAAAATTTCAATAACCTTATTTTACTATTTAGTTTTTATTCTTTTATTATTTTGGTGCCTATATAGCTTATGATTATTGTATTAACGAGTAACCTCGGGGTAGTTTTGCATTCAGCGAGCCAGTTTAATCTTTATGCACAGCGACGCCTATAATTGGCCTAACGGCTGTTGGCTGAGTGCGAAATAAATAAATAAATAAATAAAATAAATAAGCAAATTGTAACACTTAACTGCAGGTTTTTTTTTAGTTCCCGAGCCTGGTTTAACTTTTATGCGTCTAAGAAGCTATTTATTTCGATACTCAGTTAAAGCAGTACAACCATTAAAGTCTTATTCTCATCCCAGACTACTGCTATATTATGTTTTGTTTGTCCCAATCGATACCTGCTCGTTTTTTAGAGTAACCTAGAGGACGTGTACGGAAAGTGAGTTTTATTTGGACTGTGAGTTTGTCTGCTTTTGTTGTTGTTGTGGTTGACGCTGGCGCCCTTGTTTATTTTGCTTTACTTTGTTTCATCTATTAACACATTAAGTATCATTTCCCGATCCTTGACCATAACAATAAATCGCCGAGAGGGTTTGAGCTAGTCCGGGTTGGGTGCGCATTTTGCTGAAAATGGTGCAACTGTAAACGTTTGGAATTAAAAACAGTTTAATTAAGCTGCAGTCTGACTTTACAAGCAAGTAGATATCGTTCTTACTGTAGTGTGACTAGCATAAATATTATTAATCACACCGTATATACAATATTAATATTATAATTGCTTAGTAATAGGTTACGCAATCAGTTGTTTGAAAGGCTGTGTTTCCGTGGAATGTGTGGAATGTGATGACTGGTAATGATTGTGAAATGTATGTCAATTTGTATGAATGCATTAGATTTTAAGGAGAGATTAACTTTGTACTTGAACATGTGACATCTATATTATACATTAAATGTCTAAAATTCGACTATGGTTTTGGTTGTAATCTCGATTTAATGAAATCGAATCTAAAGTGATTGCGATCACAGCACATTACAATTTAAAATCTGACGTTAGCTATAGTATGTTGTGCTCAATTGTCCTAAAGGTATACACCATTGTTTTTCTTTTGTTTTTTTATCAAATGGATTCCTTCATAAATTTGCATGATTTCGTGTAACAAATAAAACTTCTTCAACATATGTATGGTTAAACGACTAAGCGCAAAGTTATTTCGTACCACTTAAACGATTAGTTTACCTTTTTCCTTCTACTAAAAATATGTTTATTCGTGCTAAAATGTACGAGTTCCCTTCATCAAAATTTCCAGTTTGCGGCGGTTGAAATCAAACAACAAGATTAATTACGCCCTGGCTATAAAACTTGGCTAAAGAGAAATTTGCCCCATAGTTTCGGCTTTGCGTAAACCAGAGCAGGATGGCCAGCAAAAAATCCCAATTGCTTATTTGGGCCCAGCAGGCTAACTCTAGTTTTAATTAGTAACATAGTTGTGCTGCAAAGGGGGCAAAATAAAACGCTTCGAACAATCCGAGAGTATATTAATCAATTTACGTACATAATTGCGGGGACGCAGGGAGAATGCAAAATTAACTGCGATATTTCGGTTGTGCATTCTTAAAACAAAGGCATTTGCATGCAAGACGAGCGCCAGAACGCTTATAATTTTATTAAGGCTCGCTTTATGATCACATAGAGCTACAATTTGATTGTGCTCCGTAGATAACGACAGATTTGCTGCATTCTTTAGCTCCAAAGAATTGGTATTCAAATGTATTCTTGCTCGATAGAAATTCATAATTCGCAGACGCGAAATTATAAGGCAGCGATATTGTCGGAAGTTCTGCGCTTTGAGTGAAATTCGACATAAATTACAATAACTTTATCGTACTTTGTTGTAAGACATATCAGCAGCTGTTGTTCGCTTTATAACTTTCAGAAACGTTTTCATCTCGAGTGGCGGTAGTTTGGGAGCTATTTCGATTCACATGTTGCGTAATACGGAGAGGAGCCGCCACTTCGCAGCTATGGCTGCTCTCATTGTATTCATCATATTTCATGTAAGATACATTGTTGCCCGACAAGCTCTATATTTGCCTAAAAACTTAAACGTGCCGCTCGCCTTTGTTGGCTTCAACTCTCCTCCGTTTTACATTTTAACTCGCCAGATGTGTGCTATAAACCGGAATAAGGAAACGTAACTGGCTTAAAACTAATATTGACCAGACCTACGACCTGATTTTACTAAGTGTAATAGGTAGACTTAAGAGGAAGTACATGCTAATGATGAACTCTCAGTTGCAATTATGCACTTTGCTAGATAGTGTACAAAATCTATCTGACAATATACATATCGCGGTATTCAACTAAAGTTTTCGTCAACACGTCTTTGCATCAACATTTATTTTAACCGTTACTAAGTTGATCTATCTTTTCGAAGACAGCACGGGTTTGGAAATTGGCCTACGAGCAATTGCACTGTTTAAAAGAACTGAGTAAACCAAAAAATTAATTTGATACTACACATATCGTTTTAAAATTCTGAACCTCAAGAATGTGCTGTAATCGCAACTCAGCATTCTTGGCGGCACGCTCTAGCTCACCGATATGGTTATACAACACTAGTAATCAAAACGAAACGCGTGAACGAACTGCAAAGCTTTTGCTATATATTCATCCATGTTTACTTTATCTATTAAGTCATCGAATATTACTGGGTCAGCAGGTATTTGTTCATAGTTCTTGACACAATTTGTGTATATAAAGAATATGCTCTAATCTATAAATCAGTATTAATCTTTCCTGATCAGCTACTTTCTACAATTAAATTCTTCTAAGTTGCTCTCATTTTCTGTAATGTCTTTTTATTGCAAAATAACTTAAAATTGTTGAATTTAAAATTTAAAGGAAGACTTCAAGAGAGACCAAATATTCTTTAATATAATTCTTTAGATATACCTACTGCCCACCCCATAATTACAAAGATAAGCGTCGGTAGGTTCCAAAATAAACTTGCTTTTCTAAAAACAAAGCAGTAGGAGTAAAATACTGTCAAATGAACTTTAAAAAGCAGCCAAGCAGCTTATTTTGTATCCTGAGCAGCGGGGCTACGCGACAATTTCAATTGAAAAGCATAAAACAAGAAAAGCTAAAAGAATCTCGACATGAAGATGGGATCGCCAGATAGCGGTGACGGACTGAGCCGAGATTCCTTTAATTCTATTTAAATTCCATTTAACCAGCTGCTTATCGACACACAGTTAAACGGGAAAAAAAATCTCCTTTCCCGTCTTATGAATGATTGGCTTTGACATTTGAAATTAAAACAATTTTACCTGCACTCAGCCACATCGAGGCTGGTAGTGGAAGCAGCAGACACATACCTGCAACAAAGAAATACGGTTAATACGCAAATAAATAGAAGGTTTTCCCTGTTCATGTAAATATTGTACGAAACACCCTGCCATCAGATTCTGAGAGATCTTAAAAGCACGTGCGTCCGCTCTTAACTTCGCTGAGCAAATGTGTAGCTTTTATTACCTAAAAACACAGCAACCCGAGGCTATGTATCGATAATGCCTACCGCTTCCTTTGCGAATTTGTTTGCCACACCAACTGCTACATGCTTAACCGAACACCTACATTAGGGACCTCAAATTAGCTCGGGACTATTTTGAATTCGGCGCTTTCCCATTTCATAATGGCTTCAGTAGGATCTCATATAAACGTACAGGTTTATAAAATTGCACATTTTCAAGGTTCTACAAGAAGCAGCCTTTCATTCTCGTTTCTCGTACAACATATCCTAGAACACGACACCGCAATTGGATTGCGTTCCCAACCCACGCCCATATATTAGCTGGCTGCCAGAGCAAAACCAATGTATGTTTAATGACCACTGATTTCCCAACTTAATTATCCTACAGAATTATTACCACACAATCAATAGCCAAATTACCCTTTAATATGAGCTAGACCATGAAATTCGAATAAAAACTAAGCCTAGAAATGTTAGTGTCGTCACGTCAAAGTTGAGCAGAAGTAAACGTACTGCTACTGACGCCGAAAATATTGATAGATTTGTCAGTTCGGCAATTTAGTTACCATCAAAAGAAATTCGCCACCTTAATGTTAGCAACTTGTCAAACTCAGCAAATTTTCAAGCAACGCATTTAGCCCATGATTAAGTTTGACTAGTTTGAATCATTGATTATTTAATCAAGCCCAACCAGTCGTTATACACATACAAATAGCATGATCATCAACGAAAAATTGAGTTTTCATGTAGGAACGCCATTTCTACGTAATGAGCTTACATAAGTTGTAATCACAGGGTTAAAATTTATCAGAAAAGACGACTCTATTATTCATAGCCTTTAAAAAACTAGGCTTGTAGTGGCTTCCAAGCTAGATATATTGGATAATAACGAGTTCGATTAAATATGTTTACTCTAGATTCGTACAGAATGGTTGTTTTATTGGCGGTACGTGCTTTTCGATTTTCTAAAAAACATGCCCGGAGTGCTTTTAACGAAAGAGAATAACTTTATCCCCTCTAAGACTTCTATAACAATGGTAATTGTATAAAATTGGAGCTGATATATTATTTATAACAATAAAAATATTGTGCCGCAACCAGTAAGATACTTGGAAATGCAACCTCAACCATTAATAGTTAAAAGAACAACTTAACTGATAGTCATACACCACATTCGAACAGATTTCTTATATATATGCCTTGTCAGGCGCTTCTGCAATTGACCTTGAGAGCAAATCGTTCCAGCCGGCGAAAAGTCAGAGAACGCTCCGAGGTATCGTGCAGGTTGTCGTAATGAAAATTTAAATTAATAATGTCACTTAAGGGGGCTTACGATCGGCAAAAATGGAACCTAAATACGATTCGAGGGAACTGAAAAAGCTTTCAGTTAATAAGCCAATAAACGGCTTATCGGAGTGGAAACTCCAACCAAATGTACAACCTACTTATTCTGTCGGGGGGAGAATTGTTTCCGGTTATCCAAATACGTTCGATATATTTGCTGTTGTTAATGGGCAACTATAAAATATTGAAATGAACTGTGATTTATGGAGGAAATTATTGAACAGCTTTTATGCAAGCTCTCGTCAGCTCTAAATAAAGAATTTTCGATTGGCATGGTTTTTGTAAAAAACAAATTAGGTAGAATCATAAAGGTTACATTCATTGTATACTTACACAGGGTAGGCCTCGGGACGTGCAGCTCCTTACTTGTGATACTGCAACCCAACGTACCCATACGAGCGAGTATAAAATATGTACGCTGCGTGCATTCCCAAATACTAATAGCTTTCAAGTTTTGTGAACTTTAATTTACGCAAAAAATTTTATTTAGTTTTTTAATTGTTGTATCCCATTAACATAATTACATAAGTAATCACAGGATTAATTATTTGGACGGTTTATCTAAATGTAAGTTTTCGTGATTTCTTTGCTTTATGCGTGTATTTTTACTACTGCAAATGGCACTATAAGCAGAAGCCGAATGTTACAATTAAGTGCCTAGATATGCAAATCCCCTAAATCGTGAAAACAAGTTTAATTTGTTTTCAAGATTTCATAAAAAAATTCAAATTTTTCATAAGTAAAAGTGATTAATGGCACAATTAGTTTTTACGAGATTGTACATTCCTGGACGGTATTGCGTGCTGTTGTGACAATTAGCATCGCTTAATCATCACGATTGTTCGTGTTGTATGTGTCGAGGCGTTAAGGTTTGTCATTTGCGTTTTCGGCATACAAAACTCATTACCTGCCAAGACCGTTTCGAGGCCAACGGTCTAAGCCGACAGGATATACCTCATTTGATTAGCTATAAATATTAACTTTAATTAAAGAAACTCGATGATGAACTCTAGCAGAGCCATAGATTCTTGGAGGCCGAGCTGCAATAAATTTTATGGTGACAATACACGCAATGGTTCAGCGTAGCATGACTCCTCCCTTCGTCACTTTCCGCAAATATTGCAATTTAGCAGCCAGCAGAAAAATTCATCTATAGTCACCCTTTTTATGCTGATCTTAACTACTGCTCTGAAACGCGTAGTTTTAACCCAGTTCAGAATTTTTTATTTGTTTCTGTGCATCTCACAGAGTCATAAAGGGATAAAGACACCGTTAAATGTTGCTTTTATAATGGATAAAATACATTTTCAAACTAGAAAAAGACAAAGGGTTTCATAAAGCACTTTCAGTTAAGAGTTTTATTGATTGTAATTGAAGCTTGACAATGAAACCAATCACTCAGTGCACAGGTATATAGTTAAAATTACTAACATAGCGTAAGAGATAAGTTCAAAATATGTTCCGTCAATGGTAGAACAATAATAATCTGCACAAACATAATCGAAAATCTCGTCGTTAAAGCGGAATTTAATGCTCTTACTTTTCGGTGACGCCGCCCAGTCTTATCTTCTCAAATTTAAACATTTTAGAGGCACTTATACAACTAGCTCTGAAGGTATTTCTAATGTACAAGTGAAAATCAAGCGAGGGGCGGAGACCAAAATTAACAATGTGCCGCAGGTACACAGCTATGACGATCTCCACACATTCAATCCTATCAACTTTAGAATAAATTGTAATTAATTGCATTCTAAACGACAGCTTCCATTCCTACAGTAGTAGATCCAACATGAAATAAAAAAATAGATTTTTAGTTTTTATGTTAATTTATAAGAACTGTTTTCTTTTAGTATGGGCTGAAGTCAAGACTCGTTCGTCAGCTACCACAGTCTCAACTACAAAAATTCCCTCAAATCATTTTGTTTGAAACAGCAATGAATATAGTTGGTATGTAAATTAATAATTATGAAAAAACCAACTGATACATCGTTAATAGCAAAGGCACCCATTATGTTCTTACCAACAGATAATCGGTAATAATCTGAACAAGCCATCAATGGTGAAAGGATCTCGCATGTTCTACCGTTATTATGTTCTTAGCGGAATTTCGCTAAAACCACAAGCAGAGTTTTGCATTCCTTGGTATTGCAGACGTGTGCTATATGAAAAATACCTGGGAGGCTTAGGTAAAATACAAACGGAAAATAAAAGACCTTTAGAAAGCACAAAAGCCTTTTGGTGAAGACCATTATCAAAAGACATTAATCGCAAAAAAATAGGAGGATGAGAGTGCGCCATGGCGTTAGACTAGATGTTATGTTATTTTTAATTTATAACGCCAATGTATTTTTCGACCTTTGGAGCAAACTCAGGCCCTGTTGCTTATTTATGCATCATGAATGTAACGCCAGCTTGCTTAAGCAGCTGACGGTTGCAATAGAAAGCCCTGCCTTCCGCGAACGGGGATCGCGCGAGAGAAATTTTGCCTTTAACACTCGGCCGCTTTAGTTTTTCTTCCCACCGTGGCTATTCCAGTTTTGGATTCGCTGCCAGCTTGCGGCCCGCCGGGGTAACAAACATATGAGCTAGTATCCTTCGTGTGGACTATGGCAAAGTCACCCCTTTCGTGCAAGATTGAATACGGAGCTGTAGTACGAGTGGGTTCCGTGTCACGATAAGTGAAGTGTTGGTTATCCTGAGTATACGTGTTATTGCCAGTTTTCATCCAGCATACACAAGTCTTGAACCTTTCCCCGTCAAAGAGGCTATTTGGACACGTCGGCTGAATTGCGACCAGCTTACCAAAATTGCCTTACCTTAGACTGTACCCGCCAGGGCGTCACTCCGAATAGACCTCCTCGTAGAGGTTAATGGGATAGTTCTAGGCTATGCACTAAGATATATTTCTTGCAATATCGTGTGCTCACGACCGACGCCTTGTACGACATCTTTTGAGTTGTCAGCGTTGCAAATATTTTTAGGTTACAGTAAGTAACGTAGTGTCGCCAAACATATAATAATAATCATCTGAAGAGTAACTTATTTGTTTACAATATCCTGGTGTACGGCAACTCAATAACATCATAACCATTTTAAAAATATGTCATATTAAACATCTAAAGAGTGAAAGAGTGAAGTTTTAAGACATCACAACAAATGCTTCTACAAAAACTGAATGCAGAAAGATTGAGTTTGCTACAAGCTCTACTGAAACATAAGAGATAAAGAAATCAGTTCAGATAGTGCTGAAAAAATATGAAATAAGTAAAACAGGCATTTATTCCTAGATTAATAACGTAGCACAAAATGTACAACTTGGGGTTTTTGACAAAAAACAGCTCAATAAATACAGTTTTGGATTAGATGTAAAATAAATATCCAATAAACTCTTATGGTATCCACCGATTTATCTTAATGGAACGCATCTAGGTCGACCCTACGATTTTTTTACAGTAATGGGGAGAATTCTAATGAAATATCGATTCACAACCGATTTTTAGTTTAACCCAGCAAGCTTGCGTCGCTCCGATGGTATCAAATCTATTTTTAAGCTTCTAAATAGCTACAAAAAGCATTACCATACTTGTATCCTACAATTTTCTACACACCGCTTTCAAATTCTGTTTGGTTGTTCACAAAAATGCTGTAATTTTACGTATCTTGATTAATTGTCACGAATGCTACACCAGTAAATTGTTCACCCTTGCATGCCACGCGCGGGGCTCGAAACAGCGGGGACAAACGCTTTAGCCCTCGATATACCAATATTTTTTCACCTTACAAACACAATCTTAATTTTCGCTTATTTGTTTTGGTATTTTACACGCACCAGTTTATTAGTAATTATTCATTTTCATAATGTATTCCATTCTTTCCAATTAAAAAACGATGCTACATGACATTTTATTATTGACTACCTGCATTACAGGCAGATGATGTCTATCGTCTGGATTTACAGTTCTAGATTTTTCCAATTATATTAGCAGTTATCAAGAAACGGGAATAGATAGACACGGAATAGAAGATGCCCTGGAAAACTTAAAATTTGGGAAGGAGCTGGAAGAAATAACATTAAACACAGAAAGGAAATAACTTGAAGTGTGAGTACATGGGAATTTCACCCAGACAAGAAAAATGTATAAACTAGAGCTACTTTAGAATCATCTCTTGTCGAACCTCAAGCAAGTTTGAGACCAGGCACATGTATACAAGACTAGGTGTCTTTTTTAAGACAAATCTTTGGAAAGGGAAGCAAATACACTGGAAAGCTGTACACCTGCGCCGTCGATCTACAAAAAGCGATCAAAGGTCTGGTAAGCGGGAAGATATTAGATGTGAGAATGAGCGTGGGTCGTTTTCTTCCGCGTATAATTTCGAGCGAAGCAGCTGATCTTAGACCATTGAAAGAGATTATTTTTCGTTCGACACAACGCAGACGAAGGCATCAGGTTGAAAGATATCAAGCGAGCCGCACGTACTGTTTGTGACCGGTAAGTCTGACATATTTTTGATATAGTAATGTTATTGCAAGCATGGTTGTAAAGAAGCTGAGATTGTTTCAGATAATCAAAGCTCCTGTAGTGCTTAAACCCTTGGAACTAGGCGTTTGTTATTTAAGCTACCGTCGGATTTTGCAGATCCATTTACTTCTGACCAAAATCACGCTTCGCTCTAAATCTCTTTGCCAGCTTTTTCCTCCTTTCAACGCTGGCTGATGGCCACCCTTTTGCCAAAACTTTGTGCGCCTCGAAGAGTGCTTCGAATCTGTTGGTGAACTTCATGGGTCATCTAGCCAACCTCCCAGGTTATCAAACATCGCCATTTCGATTTGGAGACCAGCTTTGGCTTTAGAATTTTATATCAAACTAGCGGGCCCGGCAAACGTTGTTCTGCCCAAAAATAATTTGTCTCTAAAACCCCGTTTCACCACCATAAAGTTTTAATATTGTCATGTCCATCGCCTTGGACTTAAAAATAAATGCCATTTTCGCAATCAACGTCCCAAAAAACCGCAATAACGACACCCATATCGATTTTTAGGCTTATTTACCTCGTTTCACCCCCTAAGGGGTAGCGGACCTAACAGACGTTGTCCTGCCCGAACGTTAGTTTGCCTGGTATTAGCGGGTTCAGCAAAGGTTTTTTTGATATTCGAATTTTAATTTTTTTATTTTAAAAAATATTGGGGGTGGTGGGGGGGTGAAATTTTGGGGTTATATGTTCTGATATATGAAAAATCTTTGACAAAATTTAAAAAAGAGTTTCGTCAAAAAATTTAAAAAAAATCCTATAACCCGATTGCAGCGCCACCTAGCGAGTCCAATTGGGAAACTAAACCATCCAGGGACCCACTCAAACACGCACAAAAAATATCATCAAAATCGGTCAAGTCGTTTAGGAGGCGTTCAGTCACATACACACGTACAGAAGAATTATATATATAAAGATTACTACATTCGGCTCTAATTGTTCATTTAATGCTTGTATAATTTTTACATGTACATTAACAATGAACTTGGATACAATATTTACCACGTTTTTTTTTGCAAATATCACTTATACATGTATGTATTGTAATAACCCTGCCCTTGTAATAATAAAAATATAGGGGTTTTAAAATAAACACTGGCAAGGGAAATTATAAATTTTTCAAATGTATTGGATTCAATTACGAACCTGCCAAACTCTAAGCAAACTAAAAAACTGTACAAAAAATTACAACAAATAAATGGTTTTTGTCATTTTCTTATTTTATCTATTGGCATTAAATTCGGGACTAGCTCCGTAGACATGAGACAATCTTGTTTCAGGATCGTAAGTTCATAAAATTTAAGAAAAACTTGGTATGACAACTAACTTGTGTATGACAAATACTCTCATCTAGTTCGGGAAAATGCACAATTTCATCTGACATTCAGCTAACCTGTAAATTTGACTCGACAATAAAATGATCTGTGGTGCACAAAACAGAGAAAATAGAATTTTAAAACCACCAATATAGAAAAGACGCGTCAGGTAAGCGTTAATTCTATGACGTAGCAACTGCTAAGTTTGTTTTGTTTCTAGCTGTGACGTAACAAGAGACGGGCGACAGGTTATTGTTTCATATCCGGCACAAAACTGAAAAATGTGGCGTCATTTCGTATTTTCAAAGGACGCTAGCTATTTTTCTGGAAACTGGACATCTCTGAACCACTGGAATATGGCTCTCCACCTCGTAGACAGTCTTATCTTGCCGAAATCCACAAATTATCCACCTATAGCAATACTTTCCCTGTGAAAATCTACCGTTATCGGAGACCTCTTGCACGCTGGTGCTCCCCAAATGACGCCACCGGAATTCTGGACTTGGGAATTGCTTGCTGGTTGTCCCTATTTGTAACTGACGCTATTCTCGCAGAGCGATGCTGCTTGCACAAGGAAATGGGCCTCAAAGTCAATCGCACTTTGACGAATTCTTCTGCTGACCTATCTGCTCCCCCTGGACCTTTTAACACCTGGCAAATTACACCTACAGATGCACAGGACACTTGTGAATAACTATACATACAATTGGAGTAACTAATAACTTATTTATTTATGATTTTACATTATAAATCAGGAGCTGAATCTGGCCCCAACACACAATTTTCAAGTTTGTCTAGTTATTAAAATTAAATTACAGTCTGGTCACCTAGCAATTAGATATTCAAATAGTTATAAAGGAAATTGAGATTGATAACATTTTTAACCTTATGGGCTACAGTTTGGATGTCATGCTTTTACATAACCACTAATATTGTCTTTTTCATGAAATAGTTGTCACAATACTTCTGCTGACCTATCTGCTCCCCCTGGACCTTTTAACACCTGGCAAATTACACCTACAGATGCACAGGACACTTGTGAATAACTATACATACAATTGGAGTAACTAATAACTTATTTATTTATGATTTTACATTATAAATCAGGAGCTGAATCTGGCCCCAACACACAATTTTCAAGTTTGTCTAGTTATTAAAAATAAATGACAGTCTGGTCACCTAGCAATTAGATATTCAAATAGTTATAAAGGAAAATGAGATGGATAACATTTTTAACCTTATGGACTACAGTTTGGATGTCATGTTTTTACCTATCCACTAATATTGTCTTTTTCATGAAATAGTTGTTACAATACTTGCTCTGCTTTTAAAACACTTTAGTTTACAATGCACTGATACACATTGAGTTTATTTAACGTCTTACTAATTGTCTTTCGATCGGTTGCGTTCCATTTTCATTGCTCTTTGCAATAATTATTTTGCTAGCACGGTTTTGTTTACCTTTCAGCTAATCTGCCTTTTGCTGGCTTATACAGTTTTACTACATAACGCTCATATTCTTTCTGTATTTAACAAATTATTTTATATTATTCTATTCACATTATGTCTGACATTAATAAGCTCAATTCCGTCAGTTACAAATTAAATTGCATTAGCCTTTCCGAACAGTTGTCATATCTGAAACTCTGAATGTAACCCTTCTAAAACCTGCTTTGTTTCATGCTATGCTTTTATAACTCAAATGATTAGTTATTGCTGCTCACATCAAGTGCACTTATTAATGTAAAGTAGTCATTATTTTGCAATAGATAAAATATTTAATTCTGCGCTCATGTTCACCTTATTCGTTTAGTTAATTAGGCAATCAGAATTTCCATTGGCAGTGAAGCATTACAATACGTATTTTTCAGAAGTCTTCGTTAAACACGCGTTTTTAGCATTTCCCCATCGCGGAGGCTAAACTAAACTTCAACATGTGATTGGATTACGGCTAGTCTATCAAAACTATATTTTCTTAGAATAAATGGTATAGAGATTTTTAAGATCCTAATAGTATTTGTTTAGGGTTAAAGAAGGGTTAAATGGTACTCGTAGCTGCACAGAGAATCTTATTAATCAATGTTGCCTTTATTCTGGAGAAATCGCGACGTAGCTTTTCCGCGGACCTGGACGATTCGCCTTCTCGAAGCCCCGCTGTATGAATTTTTAAACGTACTTCAGTAAATAACAATTTCAATGTACAAGTGGAAGACATTTTAATAAATTTCGGGATTACCGTCAAGTTCATAATCCCGCGCGCGCCTTCTTTGAGCTTCTAGCGTGCAGTTCCAGAAACGCGGCGCGTCCGTAAAGTTGCTCTGAAATTATCTCTCACGTTTACGCAATTAAAATATAAGCGCTAACAAAACATGACAGCTCTTTATCTACACGCGCCGCCGTGTATGAATTTGTATGAAGTTATGTTACAGCTGATAATACGTCCGATGCTGTTAGCGTTGCATGCACAGATACCACCTGCATTATTAATAACAAAATTTATGGTGGTTACGCGAACCGTATCGCTCAGATTATTGCGGGCTCCGTAATACGTAAAGCCAATATTAATATGTTATGGAAATTTCAATTCTGCGGCCGCTGCAATTGGGTTACGTCCATAAACTTGGCGGAAATATGGCATAGGCGTCGCCGCTCCACAGCCACCTATGCTTCGACCAATTAAAATTTCATTGGGGGCCTTTGCCCTTCAGTTGCTGTATAGCCTAAAAATTCGCTGCAATTAGAATTGGTAGTTGTCATGGGATCTGATTTACGCGCAATACCGCAGCAACAGGAAATTAGATTTTATAACGCACCTCCCTGGCTAATACAGAATTGCTCGTGCAAATGATAGAAGAGGGCAGCTCTTTGTAAGGTTACTTGACCTTACAGCTGACGTTTTACGGATACCTATTCCCGCTTCTGTGGGAAAAAATTAAAGAGGTAGTTAGTTATACTTCTTTGTAAGTCTGAAAGAGATAAATAACTATGGAATAAATAAGGTTATGTGATACCAAATAAGTGTTAGTTTAACAGTAGAGTATTGTAAAGGAATTTTGTTTCGTAGCTTCCTTGCTGGATAAAAGTAATACGATGGATAAATGGTGCATGCCGAATATAACCGAGCTTCATAATTTACTATTTATCTTAGCACTTTTAACCTCAGAACTGTCAATTTGACTTTTGTAGTTGTGCCTGCCCATTAACCGGAGTCAGGGCACAATTAAGCATTTTACTTTTGTTCTTCTGCTTCACCCATAACCAACAATCTTACCGGGATGCATCATCACTCTTTCACAGTACTCTCCGCTGCGCTTTTTAATATCTTATTAAAATGGGAGCACAAACAAACTCTCTGTATAGTTGTGTTTAGAACATATCATTCAACATTATTCAAAATATTTGGTTCTGAAAGCGTTGGTAAGATATCTATATTTTAAATGCTTGCTGTTTTCCAGTGCTGAATTCCGCATTCCAAATTGGATTTAGAACTGCTTTACAAGTCAATAGTTTGTTCACTATCGACAATTGCGCATGTAGTAGTCCTCGATAATAACGGCCGATTCCTCGGCATTTCGACTTCCGTTGGATAGGACAGGAATTAGAATTGGAAACCTTGACATTTCATACCGTTGAATTGATGGGATTTCAATCTTCTTCTTTTTCATCGCTACCCTGTAGACCTACTCGTTGTCATTTGTTACTGGAAAATTCATCGAAAACAATTCATTAAAACGCAATTCATCGAAACAACAATTCAACGAAAGGGCAATTAATCGAAATACAACTTATCGAAATGCAATTCATCGCATCAACAAATCATCGAAAGGAAAATTCATCGTAATTTCGCATGGTAGGGATTTCTAAGATTTGTTGGGTATAATTAAACCCAAAACAAATAAAAAAGTTAATGTGTTATTATCATTAAAAAAGTTGATGAAATTCATATAATCCGAAATTTCGATGAATTTTCCGTTCGATCAATTGCATTTCGATTAATTGTATTAGATGAATTGTGTTTCGATGAATTGTTTTCGATGCATTTTCCTAGACCCGTCGTCATTTGGGTGTTTTCCCTTTTCTTTCGTACTACGAGTAGCCAAATTTCTACTGTAGAGTGCTTCAGGATATGGGATAACCCGTCTGTGTTCGGCAAACACGACGCTACCAACACTGGCTAATTGCCAATTAGCAGCTAAGTTTCATTTGTAGCCATCACAGTCCGAATACTGGAAATTATAATGCAATCAGCAAGCTAGCCGACTAAGGTTTTATACATATTTGGATGTGTTTATTTAAGGCTCTTTCTGCGTACTGTTGAACCTGTTTTAAGGACGTCAAAATATGAAGTCGTGGTCCCAGAAGAAGTTATTATTGAACATTTTGAATATAGGTTTCTTGTAATTATAATTTTTAAAAGTATCAATATACAGTGCGAGTGTAAAGTCTGAAACTATCAAATAGAACTTATATCAAATGTGAAAGAAATCCTCGAACACGTTAATTTTTATTTAAAAAAATACAAATTTTGCTGTAATTGTCACTTTTTGGTTGCCTTTTGTATTTGAGTTATGACGTTAGCGATACTTGTTTTAAATGGAATCCCTAAATTTTATGATGAATTTGGACAAAGTATGAAATTCGAAGACTACTAAAATTGCGTATTATAAACAAATAGTCGATTTTTCGGCTTGTGACTATACTATATCGTATATTAATTTATAAAAATAGGGAAAAGTAGTTTTTACGTTTTTCAGACACATTTTTACAAGAATACAGTGGCAGTATATCATAGAGTTATATTTTTTTGTATGAAATTCATAGTCGACTCTGGAATAATGAGAAAGAGAATTTGTCCCGTTCGTCATAAATTTGAACAGATGAAATATTTTGTTATTATCTAAAACTGTTATTCTTAATAGTAAAAGTCCTTGCATCTTTCCAAACTAAATATACACATATTAAAATTCTAATATTTTCTTTTGTATACAAGGGAGATTCGAAAATATGAAAACTACTCAAGAATAAGGTACTCTAATCTTGAAAACATACAAAAACGTTATTCGGAAAAGTTGTTTATAACTGAAAAAAGATTTCAAACAGCTGCCCCGAAAAACACTGGTTCGTTTTAAATGGTTTCAACACCCTGTGTATTACGGAAAATGAGATACTTCAAAGTTAACGTATTACCAGATGCGATAAAGATGGGCTGTGTAACTTGAGTTTCGCTCACCTAGCAACCAGAAAATTTCGATAATCGAAGTTAGTACTAAAAAATTGCGTCGAACATAAAAGACACAGGTCCCTTAAAGAATAATAGCTAACATTTAAAACATTAATAACAATTGAAACTAATAGAAAATGTTAAATAAAAAGTTATAAAAAATATTTCCAAATAAAATTTTTCTTAATTTTGAAAAGAAAGGGTACTTTATTTAGCCATATTCATATTTTCGAACCTCTCTCATATACGAAAGAAGATCATTAAATTTTAGTAAGTGCCTTTTTAGTTTGAGTCGATGTAGAGGCTTTCATGAGAGATAATGTATTTAGGGTAAATGATTTTGCCCGTAAACATTTTTACGAAACGTTTTTGCTTTGGCATTGCCACACTACAAACTAACTTGATATAATTCCAACCCAAATTCAATATTATGAACGTTATCTTAATAGAATTCTTAAAATATTCTGTATATTTTCTTTTCTAAGGCGGAATACAGTTGAACCCCAGAAAGTAAGCATTTTCAAAAATTTAGAAATGAGGTCAGTTCCAAATCACTGATTTCCGATCGTCAAGTTTTTCTCTAGTGATTTTTTTTACATCATCGGCTTCAACACTTGGGAGTGCTCTAAAATAGCACGAATTTAGCAGCGCATCTTGCTACACGCGAAATTTCTATAAATTAAATCAATACTCAATAACACTCAATGATGCTTTACGAAAACAAAACAGTGTAACTCAGGAATTGTCTTGCGTATAGCAAAGTTTTGTTAGCTAGTTCCTGAAGAGAATGTATTTACAATATATAGAACATCATCTTCCAAACATAACATAAGTCTTGAACAAACAAAGGTATTCAGAAGGACACAGAAGAAATAGCGAATAATAGTAATAATAATAATAATAGTAGTTGTCTTTATTTCATACTGGATGTACATTTGGGTTACATAAAAAACAAAAATGAATAAAACGCAGTTTCATTTATTAAATAATTGAGAAATTAAAATCAATAGCAGCAACCAGTAGAAATCTCAAGACGCCCTCAAGCTATAGCTTGCTCCTCCACTGAACCTTAATATTTCACTCCTCTATACTCAAATAAAACCTAAGAGTGGTAAACCTCTATCTTGTATACTTTAATATTGTAGTGATAACATTTTAACCTAAAGTTTTATTTCGTTGTAACTGTAGTTAATGTGACGTTAACTTTACTGAAAGTTTTATTAAAATTTTACTAATTGCAAATGTAAAATTTCTTATACATGTTCACAGTTCTATTCGCAAGATCTAATTCAAATAAACCGAATAACAGCAAATTGCTGGACAATTTTCTCCGCAATGCCCTACACGGGACATGTCTCCCAGCCGCAAAGGAGGACTTGGCGAAAGCGCAGTACGGGGGTTAAAAATTGTATATATAGACACAATCGTCCAATCTGAAAGCCACTACACAACTATTAAAAAGCCCTGGCATGTAATAACTAAACGGATGTGCACGAGATATAAAATCAGTAAAGCTGCAACCGATTTATTTTACAGATCAGCTTAAAATCGTGCTGCAAACAGCAATTAAAATCGTGCTGCAAACAGCAATTAAAACGCTACGATAAGGATTTGGTTTATTCAAGAGATATATTTTTGTAGTTCTGCGTCTCTGCGTACTAGAAATGGCTCGTCCACGATAGGAATTGTAATGAAGGTACCTCTGGATGCACAATCTTTCCCCAAAAACTACAGGGTTAAAGTCTGCTGTTTTTTTCAGTTGACGGTGTTAAATCATAGCATAAAAGATCTTGGAACACTTCATAGAGAGGTATATCTAGCTGAGCTGTACACTCACATCGCGATGAATCAGAGCGCTAAAAGGTAAAACACTAAGCAGGGTGGTGAGCAACCGAGGTGGTATGTCGGCCAGAGGTAGGTTGCTTCTAAAATATTTCTGAACTTTAACATAACTAGATGAGTTTCAGCGACTGCATATACATCACACTGATGCTGATCGAAACTTTCTAAGATATCGAATGATTTAAAATACACACGAAGTGCATTTCCGAAACATCAACCACACAGCATCAGAAGCAATCTATCGTACAATCTACTCAAGATGACTATAGGAAATCGCTCCCCAAGTGCAGACAATCTCTCCCAAAAATCGCCTATTTTAAATTTAATTTAATTTACATCGTACTAATCAAATAATAACTAAAAGTAGCTAAAGTTAATACAACTCCTGGTTATCAAATTAATATAGATTACAGCATAATATCCGATTAACAATTTGTAGTCTGAGTGGTGTTCGTCTTCAATGACAGCCACTCCAATGTGGTATATTTTTAATATAATTCCTATCTCGTCTTCAATGTTTAAAATCCTAACCTCATTTTAACCTCACTTTAACATATGCGTTAACTACTTCTACTAATGATCATTATGGCCTAAGGATGAAACCAGTTTGGTTTCGAAACATGTCGCTACCCATAAGTTTAAAATAAATGTTCGTGGAGACGACTATTGAGTTTCATTGCTTCATATCAAGGCATCTTCGCTAAAAGCATGACCGATCACCTTCCTATTAATACAGCCTGATTGTAGAAGAGATACGGGATTATATTATCATGCAGTCGGTATATAACTATCGAATATTTTTAACGTATTAGAACAAAGGAGGCCAGGAACATTTTAGTAGCTGTGAAACTTTAAATTTCCAAAAATTTCTGCATTATTTGAAACTATTCAAATTCAGGTTTGTTAGTGCATGTGCCGGTAGCCAGCAAATATGCTACTCATTTGAAACAGCAACTAAACGTTGTTTTTATACAAGGTTTCAACCCGGGTTGCAACATGGAAATATCGCGCACGAAACGGATTCCATCGAAGCATACTTCAGCTAAACGCGGGTTAACTAGAGAACGGATGATAAAAATAGTTAAATTCAGTGCAAACTGCGGGGAAAGCTTTTTCAGCATGCAATTGTTTGCGTTCGAACTTTTGATCTCTGAGCGGCTGCAACCACTTCTATTATTACTGCATACATTTCATTATTGAAAATAGTTGCTTGTGCACTCAGCGTACTTGACATACTCACGCGACGTTTTTGTGATTACTTTTTATGCATAAGTGGAAAAGCGCCCTCTTTAGCTAGCATTTTCACGAGTGCTGCTTAGTGTCATCGTCTAATAATGCACTTATCGGTACCAAATGGGTGTTTTTCGTTCAATGCATCACGTGAAAGTTTAATTCCAATAATTTTGCTGCAGTCGGTACTGCACGCAACGGATTTAGTACATAGTAAATGCAAATTTCCACCTGGAAACTTTCACGTTATGCATGCCTTATTATTTAATCGCCCCATTGATTCTTTGCTTCCAATTTAAATTATACATAAGACATAATTCTCTGCTTATACATTGCCACGACGCTAAATCCGCAGTTGCTTTATTTAAACTATTCTCACTTCTAATACACTATTTGTATTATCAAGCCTACAGTATACGTTTTAAGCGCGTCTGTTTACTGAAAAATCAGAGTGGAGGTTTTCCAATTCCGCAAAAAGAAGACCTCGAGCGCAGTTTGCGTTCCTGGATTTAATTAAGGCAAGCGATGCATCACAAAGGATCCAGCTTAATGAAGCATATTTAACCTCTTAGCTCTAGTGTTTCGCATCCGTTCATCATTCATCCGCTCCTCATTGTCTGCATTATAGAAATGCATAATTATTGGAAATGCCTGGCGCAACTCATTCCCGAACGGGTTTTCTCATCCGGAGAATAATTTCGACACACAAAGTCAACCCCTGGCTTTCCTGTTGCAAACTTCAGCTGCCTCACACCCCCCGAAAGTTCGAGATATTTCGACTAAAAACCGATAGCTATTCATTTATTTTTGAGAAATCAGCATGTTCAGATTGACATATAGCAATTACATATTTTTAATTTACTATAAGAGGTTAATATTCCCATGTCAAAAGTAACAGTTGTTGATGATATAGAAAGTTACAAAAGTTTGACCAAACAACTGATAATTCATTGTAGTCACATAACTTTAACTTTATAACTGTAACCATTTGATCATTAATATGCATCTAACAAGAACTGCTAGACGACGAATTTCTATAAATTAAATGAAAAATCAATTATGCTTTACGATAACCAAACACTGTGATTCAGGAACTGTCTTGTGGTGTAACCAAGTTTTTCCAGCTAAATCCTGAGCAGGATCGGGTGGGTTGTCCGGAAGCGTCACTGGTTTGAGATGATCCAAAGCAGAAGACCTACAGCTATTAGTGGAAGTCTCTAAACCTCAGCATTTCCCATAAAGCAATGAAGAAAAATATTATATAATATATAAATAGTACAGTATTATTTTCGGGAAATAAGTACAATCCATTACAAAGTTATACAAATAATACAATTACTAAGAAGAGGTATAACCTTAAGTTAAATAAAAGATTTCGTCGAAAGAAAGTGATAAAAGTGCAGTTCCCAAGAAATTGATATAACCCAATTTTTATTTACAATATTATGTATTCAGCTCCAAAAGAACACAAATCTTACACAAGCGAAAATATTGGTGACGGCAAAAATTAAAATTCCGAACAGAAACACTATCATAATAGGTAAATACGTATAATTTTGTACATTTTAATTTATTTTAGGTAGGTGATGTCGTTTTAATATAACCCATTTTTTATGGTTATAGCAAGTGTGACGTTGATTTCATTTTAAGTTTTGTTTTAATTTTACCAGCGGCAAATGCTAAACTGTTTATACATGTCCACAGTTCTATGGTCAAAATCGAATTCAACTAAACTGAATCAATAGCAAATTGTTGTTGTAGTTTCCCTACCTTAAATTACAACCAGGCGAAAACGGAGTATGTCGGCTAACACTCGCATATAATGTTCTCCTACGTTAGGAAGCTACATTCGCGCAGAATGCCTTATTTCTCCGAATGCTGATACTACACTTCAATTTGTGTAATAGCCGTCAAGGATCGACAGAGAAAAGCTTTAGTACTTCCTTCAAATTAAGATTATCACGTACAACGGTTGTTGTTGAAAGTGTCTAGCTGATGACCATCAAAATTGTCGAATCTGCTAGCCGCTACAAAACTACTAAAGTTCCTAGGATGCAACAAGTAACTTGCCATGCACAAAACAATGCAATAAGTACCACCTACTTAGAATCCTACTGCAAACCGTAAGTAAGGCACAATGGTGAAAATTTGGCATAAATAAGCGAGATATTTCTCTAGTTCTGCACTTCCGCGTACGAGGAACGATTCTCCTATCACGATGGCAATCGCAAAGGGGGTATCTGGTCATATGTAAACCCTTGACAATAAAGAATCCACAAAGATCTTGTCCTGGGATCTGTAACAAATCTGTACCAAAAACTGCAGCATTGAAATCTGCGTTTTTTTTTCCCGTTTGGCTGTGTGAAATTGTAGGCGGTAAGGATCTCAAAACACTTTGGAGAGGGGCATTTTCGTAGCTGGACATTACACAAAAACTGCTTAAAAACTGTTTTTCTAGCTGTTTCGGGTTATGATATTAGAACCCCAAATGAGAAATATACCAAGCGGTTTGTTAAAACCTTAAATATCACAACACCATCAAGCGACTACAAAAACGAGCAGCATGCCGAGATTGAAGGACGGTCAGAGGTGAGTTTTGCTACTGAAATATCGCTGAATCGTAACATATCTTTATGAATTTGAACGACTGCTTAACAACATATTGATGCCGATCAAAACTTTCCAAGATATCGAAACATCAACCACACAGCACTGGAAATAATCTATTATTCAATCTGCCCAAGACGGCTACATGAAATCGCTCAGCTACAGAATTACTTTAGGATTTTTAAAACTCGCACAAAAATATACATAACCCACGTCATACATATCCAAGAACAGATCTCATAGGAAACTATAACCAATGCGGAAGCAATGGGGCCGCGATAATTGCAAATTTTTATATTGTTCTGTTTCTGACTATTTCATTGTGAATGTGAATAATAAATAAGGTTTAACCGTCCGTAGCCTTCTGGCAATTAAAATATTGTATTGTTTGACCATTGATAGCAAACCCTGGTCGCCTAGTTATTCCTTTAGGTTATTGCTATTATTTTAAACGTAGAATAGTACAATTTGTAAGGACATTTTTAGTTCGTATGAACGTACGGCTAATTAGCATTATTGTGTCGATCCCGAATTTACTATTCCGCATGTATTTAAGCATCTCGAGTCGTGCGCTTGCAGCCAGTAGTTTTAAACGCACTCATTCGCTGTATTATCGATCGGATTCGGGCGTATTGCACGATAGAAAGGCCACGCACGTGTTTCTTATCGATCCGTAGGCGACATGAATTTTTTCGAGACAAAATTGATCCGGGGTAACAAGAATCAAAAAGTGATTTGTTGTTTTTCCCGCCGCACGGCCTTCGGGCTCGCTTGGGCGGCGTTGCGTTGGTTTAATTTGTGCTAATTAACAGTAGGCAGTTGGCAGTAGTGCCTTTGGTGTGTGTACCGCATGTTTTGATCCCTTTATTCGAACTCCCGTCGATGTAACGCAAGTTTTGTGTTACGCGGTTAATAACTTTTTCTCCATGCCCATCTAGTAAGTTACACTTACTTTGACATATCCATTGCAGGTAAGCTGATTTTACTGTTTGTTTACTGGTTGTCATGACATTGGGGAAGTAAGTACCTACTCCCCAAGGGAAGTAAGTGAATTGCGTGTTATTACAGTAATTTTAGTTCTATAAGTGATCTGAACGGGTTTGAACTTAACTGATCCTAACCTATTTGAAATTTAAAAACTCGTTAAGAGAGGGGCGGAGCCCCAAGGCCCCCCTTGGAGATGGGAGAAGCCCCGGGGGCCTCCTTGGAGAGGAGAGATGCCCCGAGGGCCCCCTTGGAAAGGGGCGGAGCCTCGACGGCCCCCTTGGAGAAGGGCGGAACCACGAGGGCCCCATTGGAGAGGGGCGGAGCCCCGGTGGCCCCCTTGGAGAGGGATGGACCCCGAGGGCCCCCTTGGAGAGGGACGGAGCGCCGTGGCTTCCTTCGAGCGGGGCGGAGCCCCGAGTGCCCCTTTGGGGAGAGGCAGAGGCCCGAGGGCCCCCTTGGAGAGGGCGGTGCCCCGTGGGCCCTCTTGGAGAGGGGTGGAGCCCCGATGGCCCCCTTGGAGAGGGGCGGAGCCCCGATGGCCCCATTGCAGAAAGGCGGAGTCCCCAGGGCTCCCTTGGAGAGGGGAGGAGCACCGAGGGACCCCTTCGAGATGGGCGGAGCCCCGGGGCCCAGCTTAGAAAGGGGCGAAGCCCCGAGGGCCTCCTTCTTTGGTCAGGCGGCGGCAGGGGAAGGCAGGTGCGAGTTGTGTAACAGAACAGAATGGCCCAACGTAATAGGCCTAAAGATGGTGGTAAATTGAATAGGATATTTTATTCAAATTTTTGTTGGGCATGGAGAAAAATGTTATAAGCATGCTCGGGAAGTAACTATCTATAACCAGTCTCGAACTTTGCCAGCCCTCGCTCGCTCGGGCTGGCAAACTCGTTCTCGACTGGTAAAAGCTACTTACTTCTCTTGGTGCTTAAATAACTACTTCCTGTTGTTTTAGGATCCAAAGCTGTGTGTTTCACATTTAGCGACACGTGGTTATTGGTGGCGATCGAACTTGGTGTTGTTGTGTACCGATTAAAGCCTTTGAGTTTTCGTTTATCGGGGGGCGGCAACCCTTATAATACGTGGTTTGATGGATATTTCACCATCGGTTTATTCATGTGCCGCAAAGCTTGCGCTTATCGTTTCATGTCGTTCTGCTAATTCCCGTGCGGACCTCGATTTCGCCCTCATTAGCTGATTATCACAGGTTACGTCTCGTCGGCCACGTCCCGTTGATTTGGTGCAGCTGCCTTAGGTGTCTATCGCAGTGTCTGAAAAGCGACCGTTTGTAGCAACGTAGGACGTCGATTGCAACTAAGTCAAGCTGCTTAAGGTATCATTTATATTGTAGTAGCTTTGCAGCGCCGAATTTTAGGTGCACCGAGTGTTTCACCGAAGTGCCAGTCGGTTTGCGTGATGTTGCGGTCATTGCAACATTTATTGTTTGCACCATTGCATTTGCTAAACCTTTTATAGTTGTTTAACTGTCAGATTAATTCATTGCCGTCAGTTTAAATGATTATGTTCAACTTTATATAGTGGCAGATAAAGTATGTGTCGCATTTGCACCATGCTTAGTTAATTACCGCCTTTTATTGCTGTTTATTGAGTCAGTGTTTTGAATAATGTTATTACCGTTCACAAGTCATTCCAGTATTTGATATCAAGTTTACCGCGTATTTATTAGAGTAATATGCTATGAAATTTAAATAGTTAACCTTTACTAACCCATTTCGTATTTTTATGTAACTTTTGCCCATTTAAATATTTGGTAATACATTTTATATTTATTTAACTGCGGTTTTCTTCTGATGTGCATGCGATTTGAGTATGTATTTTTCAGTTGTAAAAGGAGTTCGGCCAGCTGTTTAAGTGAGTTCTTCGAAAAGTAAGTCCGATGATGTCGCATGTGGCTCGCTGACCAGGCCACTGCCAAGGTTATAGTTGAAAGGTGAATCCAGTATGCTTCCACTTTCCTCAGTGGATTTACGTGTATATTTTTCCCTTGTGGGAATCGTGGTGGCGCCTTAGCATTTAAGATCTGTTTTTCGTTTATTATGCCGTTGCCCTGTGTTATCTCGTGTTGGACTCCCCTCGCTCCACTAAAGTTAGTGGGCAACTCTTTTGTAACGGGCTGGAGCAGCGGTTCTATGTAATATATTCCCGACTTTGAGTTAGCTTACGTGCTAGTCTTCTAGCATTGTTTGGGCTTGTTTTGTACCGTTACAAACTGGCAGTCCAACGTGGTGCCATGTTTGATTGTCGCAATATTGAATTTACACCGTTATAAATTGGCGCGTTGTCGTCGTTACCGTTTTAGCATTTTACAAATTTGCTAACACGACTGTCGATATAGTGAAAAAGAGGCGAATTTTGCAAAATGTTTTATACAGTACTGTTCTTTTCAGCGGAATTTGAAAAGCTGTTAATTGTTTGATTTTGAAGCTTCTCAGACAATGAGCAGTGACAGATATTTGATATTATTAGAGGGATATAGATATTTACAATGCTCTAGGGTTTTAGATTTAGATGTTCTTAGAAGTATTACGAATTTCGTGAGTTCTTTGCAAAGGCTTTTACATTAGCAATGCGCAAAAATTAGCTAACTTTAGCATTGATACGAAAGAGGTATTGAAATCTTTGGTTTTTGAAATTTGAAAGTTAGTTTATACGTCTGAAAAAAGTAGAACACCAATTTGACACAATCTGACAATTGCATATTGTCACCAAAATATGACCATTGGTATGATCTCGAAGAAACCCGGAAAGACTCAAATAAACTAATCGATAGCTGTGATTACTCAATTTCTGTAGGAGGTAATACTAGATTAGTATTTATGGGGTGTACGAGTATTTAACCGGTTAAAAATAGATGGAGAACAATTTTTTTTCAAAAGAGCCTGTTTTATACGGTTATTAATGACCAATAATGTTACAGCTACAACCGGAAATGGTTAACAGATTGGTGTTTATCGCTTGTAGGTAACCGGTTTATCGTTGATCGGTAACCACCTTTAACCGTCTTTTAGTTTAAGATCTATTTCCCCTAATCGATTATAGGTAACTAGTTAAAGTTTAACGGTTGTAGTTATCTCGTTAATCGTTGACCGGTAATTATTTCTAACAAGATTTCCTATATTCATTAAATAATTTTATGTCCTTCGTCCTTATGATAAAAAAATATTGTATAAAATATTAGCTAATCACTAACGTCGTAATTACCAACTTTTCCCTAATCGATTACAAGTAAAAAAATCTGGTGTGATACACTCACACAACTTCCTTTTACAGTGATCTTATAATTAGTCAAAAATTTCATTTTTAAATTTTAACCATTTGTTAAAAATTTTCAAAAATTACAAATTCTACAAAAACGGTACAAAATCGAGTGTTAGTCGAAGAGACAAATTTTCTCTAGAATTTTAAGGTGAATTCAAAAATGTAATAATATACCGGGTGTTTTATTTAAAATAGGAGTTAATAAAAAAAATTGAAAAAAAACAAAAGAAACCCACTTTAGAAGTATTCAACTGGAAAATCACCTATCTCACATCAATACACATTAAAAATGTAAGAAAAATGTAAAATTTAAAAAAAATCGTTAGAGCCGTTTTTGAAAAAATCGAAAAAAACTGAAAAATCACAAGAGTAAACACCTACTTCCGGTTATGCGATTTTCTTCAAAAGCTTGCTGTCTCATCTACATAGTACACAAAACTTATATATGAAGTTTCAATGCCATACCTCTTTTCGTTTTTGAGATATTCTGTTCACAGACACACACACAGACAGACACACAGACACACAGACAGACCAATGAAAAAAAATATGTTTTTTGGGATCAGGGGACTCTAAAACGTGCAGATCTGTTGAAAACTCAATTTCGAATTTTTGGGGTGAATCCAATACTTCCTTTATACACTTCACCGCAAAATTAAGGGATCAGAAATAAAAGTGCAATAGTTTTTTTATCGTTGAAAATATTGTTATGAAGCTCATAGGCAATAAAGATAGCACTATTTATCGCTACATGTGCATATTTTAGGGAATTTCATAGCTTGAGATACCACAAAAATGCTGCTTGATAACAAATACTGCAGATATTGCATAAGTCTTGTAATTAAAGATTGTCTGTCAGGGTGTTCTAAACAATTGGTACAGTGATATAAATCAAAATAAATGGCAGCCAATGTCCATAGAAACTCTCTTTCGGAGGTAGATGTATCTAAAGTGCTCACACTGCTCGAGGAAGGCTATACTCAGAGAGAAGTATCTGCAAGGCTTTTAGGTGCCCAGTCAGTGATTTGCAGTGTCTCGGCGGTTTCGAATGACAGGTAATTATACCAAGGGACCTGGCCAAGGTCGTAAAAAGAAAACCACCATGCGTGAAGACCGGTATTTGGCCGTAACAGCGAGACGTGAAAGGTTCATCACTGCTCGATCACTGAAGAATGATCTCCAACGATCCACCGGAACAGTCATTAGCTGCGATACCGTATTGAGGAGACTACATGATGCTGGTATGAAGGCAAGACGTCCTGCAACCGGTTCAATTTTGACCCCTCTTCACCAGAGGCTACGTTTAACATTTGGTCATGATCGTTTGAACTGGGGAGATGAAGAATGGGCAGCAGTGTTGTTCACCAACGAGTCTAGATTTTCTGTAACCATCGATGATCGAAGTTATGTTATTTAATGTTTATTAATAGTCCGATCTTTATTGCGTATGAGTTTCATAACAATATTTTCAACGATAAAAAATATTGCAATTTTATTTCTGATCCCTTAATTTTGCGGTGAAGTGTAGTAGTAAAAGGAAGTAAAAATTAGACATTAACGGTTGTATTTAACCGGGCAATCGTTGACGGGTAACCATTTTTAAGAAGATTTCTTTTAATTACTTACCTTGTTTCAGGTTTCTCAACTTAATAAAAACCCGATTTTAAAGAATATTAGCTAAAGTACCATCAGTTGGATTTCAACAACCAACTCATAATTGAAAGTCTACTTTTATTAACCTAATATGATTAACATGTAATAGTTTAACCGATATAATTAACCGGCTCATCGCTGATCAGTAACTATATTTAAGAAGGTTTTTACTTTCCCATACCCATAGGTATAGGGAAGTCTTGGAATCATGAAAATTTTGGAAATCGAGATTTTCACAGAAATATCCGTTTTGGGCCTCTAGGAACCCAAAAAAGTGGTTTTTAAAAAATGTCTGTCTGTGTGTGGGTGTGTGGGTGTGTGTGTGGGTGGGTGACGCTCCTACAGCCGAAAGTATTGCTCCGATTTTGATGCGCTTTGGAATGCGGGGGTGTATCGAACATTCATCGACAAAATAAGCTTTTCAAAAAAATCCGAAACCGAAAGCGGAAGTTACGCATGTTTTTTTGGTATCACTGTTTTCGTGATTAAAATTTTGAAAATTTTATCACGGATAACGATAGAGGGTCATAAGACAAATTTGTTAGTTTTTTTCCGAACTCGCTAGGCTTAAATTGAAGGGCGCTATGATTTTTTGAAAATTTTGAGTTTAACGCCCTATTACTCAAAAACGGATGAATCGATTAAATTGATTTTTGTTTTCTGAATAGTATATGAAGGCTAACATGAGGTGATATAAAAAGTGTTTTGAAAAATATTAAGGGGCCTAAATTACAAATTTTCAAAATTTTGGAAATTTTCTAAAAATCATTTCTCAAAAACTGGCCACAGGAATTTGTTTAAACTTCATACACTGATAGACCCCGAAAAGGGCTATCAATCTGTTTTTTAAAGAATCTAATGAATTATCTGTGGCGCCCTCTACGAAGCTTTGAAGTTTGAAAATTTAAACCCCTTTCATTAATAAACAGAACAAGATAGGTAGCTGGGGTTTTCACTGAATTGCTCAGTGCATAATGGAGCATATGAATATGCAAAAAAATATTACACTCGTGGATATATGTAAGCGCACCGGCCCCCTCCCCCCTCTATTTTTGAAAAATATTTTTTTTATTCTAACGGTTGTGTTATTGTTGCGTCAAAGAATCTTTTTCCGCGAAAATAAAAAAATCGATTTTGTATGCCCTAGAAAATATAATTTCCAGGTACTTAGAAAATTTCACCTCGGTGCTACAGCCGTTTTGAGGAAAATAATACATAAACTAGCACAGTGGCGGCTTGTCCACTTGGCGCCATCTACAGAAGCTCGGTGGTCACGTTTTGAACTACACATCTTATAACATAAAATCGTAGCTCTCTTTGTTTGCGTGTAACTATGTTTGTTCGCTATCTCCTCCGAAGATACTGGACCGATTAAGTTGTACGATGGCTTAAAAGTTTGCTAATTTTCAGACCTATTTAATTAACTTCTCTAGGCAGCAGTATAATTTAATTAACTTCTCTAGGCAGCAGAGCGGAGCGCCTATCGCTGTCTACTATTAGCTCGAGTGCGCGCATTATTCAAACAGGAGAGTGTGGTTCTGCGGTAAGCGTGCTGACCTATCACGCGGGAGCCCCGGGTTCGATCCCGTCGATGCATCTTTTTTTTTAATTTATATTAATGAATCTCTCTTAATTTTGCGAACCGAAACGTAGTTCGGGTGACTCACTAGTTCTTTTATATTTACCCGCAATTTACGTGAAAGTGTAAACGCTTATCACGATGAAAACGTGAGTCATCGAGTTGAAATTTTGATATGTTGTAAAGACTGTTGAATAAAGACGATATGAACAGTTTCCAGTATGGGAAAGTCCAGGGAGGTAGTCACGTCCACTTTTTTAATAGCTTAAATCGTTTAAAGTTCTTCATCCTTATAGAAAAACTGAGTTTATAGAAAATTACTCCACGTGTGAACACCCAACCCTCAGTTTAAGATCTACCTCTCTAATTGATTATGAATATTTAAGGGTTTAACGATTGTAATTAATCGGTTAACCGTTTATATCGTTTAATGTTCTTCGCCTGAATTAAACATTAATTGACAGAATACGAGCTAAAGTACCATCGTTTAAAAAATACTTGAGCTGGTTAATTCATAAAAAATCGGTGGTGAAGGTAGACACTGTAAAATACCTCAAAATTTACATTACAATTTTGACAAAAAGGTGATGTTGTAAGCTCAACTGCACTACAACCTGCGCCAAAAAGTTTTTCGTATTTATTAATTCTTTAAATGTGCCCAAATATGCCATACACTAAATAAATAGATATAGGATACTAGTGGCAATTATCATTACTCTAAAAATTTGAATTTTCTGTCGTAGAATCTGAGAAGTATTGTAATATCTTTAAACCATTACTGATAAAGGTTACAACCAAGATTTATGTAGAAAATAACTAGCTGCAGGCAATGGTTCTCCGTTTGTCAGCTCCGTTTGACATTTATCATTAAAAAAGCACCAAACTTATTTTTCTGGATATATTTACTGTTTACTAGTGTCATTTCCATCGTCTTACCCATAGATTAAAAAGTGCGTATAAAATTTCTTTGAACATCACTGTCAACATCGTTGTGATATTGGATACACTTATTAGTGCTAGTTACCTACATTACGTAGCATAGCATTACACAGCTCTACCCGTCTTTTACATCTTCGTCTTACGCTTTAATGCTTTAAAACCTTCAATATTTACAGCAACTTATTGTTTTGGTTTACTGATTAATCTCATATATAAAACTGTTAGAAACGGAAGACAAATAACTGAATCCTGGATTGTAAATAAATCATCAGTTTAAAACATTTGACGAATGAGCGCCCTTGTACATAGGCGACTTAGTTGTCATTCACGTGAATTACTTCGTCTATCCCAAAGTGCAATGTGCGCAACACATCATTTGCCCTTACGGTAGAAACTTTATGTCATTTTATGCGTTATATTCGAATGCTAAAAATACCATCAAATACTACAAAAGCCGGATTTCCAATCTCAATGCGCGATACTAGGAGAATTTATTAATGCTCGAGGGTGAAGCGCAATACCGAACAGCAAAATTTCTATAGGAATTAATCGGAGGTCGATACAGCAAGGGTTCGTTGGAAGAGCCTGCACGGTAATGGGAATCTGCTAAGAATTAGTGTTGTGAAATCAAACAGCAGAAATATCGCACTTTGCAATGCTCAAAGTTGATAACATGCGCATAATCCGTAAAGCCACCCTCGCGTCGCACGCCGCCCTAAATTACCTTCCCTCACGGGCACGCCGTCCCTCTCTAGCCAACCGGGCCGAAAGCGAGAGTGCAGGAGGTGTAAAGTGGATTTAACAGGACAAAGAAATAGAATGCTCGCTTGAATTTGTGAAATTTAATAATGGCAAACAGTGTAACGCAATGAACTGTGTTCACGCTCGTTTATTTTAAGCTACGCTCGCGATCGCTGCGAATCTATCAGACAGTGGCGTGTTTAACTTTTTTAGCGCGTTTTTATCGGGTTTTGGTTTAGCAGCAAAGTAAGCGAAAAACGCCAAGTTGGTCCGTTTCTTTTTCGTTTTTGTTCCGGAAAATGACTACGCTCGTTACATTTACCCCGCAACTTCGGGACAATAGACTCCAAATATTATTTTTGATTTCGCCGCTTCCGCGAGAACAAAGATCCCGGAAAATGAAACTGTCTTTTATAGAGTTACTTTTTAAAAGAGACGGGCTGTAATGGAAGGGCTTTGGCGCTGATTTAACGGATTCTCTAATTTAAGCCCAAACGAATTTTGAAATTGTTTACTTGCCGATTCTCTTATGTTGAAATTAACTGAAAAAGCGATACCGTGAATGTTCCCAGCTTGTTACTGCGGAAGTGGATAAAGGGATTTTAGTGTTTAATAAATCGGACACGAGGGAATTATTTTTCCAGGGAATAAATTGCAGCGGATTACACCTGAGACCTGCTTAATAGCATCTTTCTTGGAAAATGTACGGTGATCGTGGAAATTATCTTCTGATTCCGCATCCTCGTCATAATTGACAGGAAGTACAGTTTTAGTGCTCCTTTTCAAAACTAGCAGCAATCCAATAATTACTGAGGACGATTTTAAGTTCTTTTTTCTTAAAACATACTTGTTCCAGGAATAGCCAAATAATGTCCAACCAAATATGGCAAATAGGAATGTACCAAATGATGATTTAATGACACTCTCTAGACGGGAGGAATATCGAAAGGAGCTTGAGCATATGTCAATTTGAAAAGAGGAATGGGAAAAGTTGTTTTAATATTGTCAGGATTTTTTAACAATTGTCGGCATTATATTCGGCGCGAAGAAAGAAGAGATTAGTATTTTAATTTTGTTGAATCCGAACGCTGAAGACAGTGCGGGGCGAGACAAGTTTGTTCTATTTGTAATTGATTAGCAATGACCACGCTAATTATTTTAGCTGAACTAGAGAGTTTTACGACGATTGTTGGATGGAGTCAGCTTCACTAAATATAAAGCGATTATGAACGAAATTCCGAATCCTATCTCGCCTTGAAGCACAGCTGAAATTTCATATTTATCTTCGATTGGATTAGACACAACCACTATCGGTTATCTACAATTTGCATCTCAACCTTTCAGGCATATTGACGAATCCCTTATGAGTCATGCTAAATACTCGTTTAGGAGCTGCGAAGTCGCACAGAAAGATTAGCACATTTGCGCAAGATTTTGTGCGCCGCTAGGGAACTGTAATTTCCCTTGGTTTTGGAATGTCAACGCTAATCGAACTGCACCCAGCCAAATCTCATTTATGCTTTCTTATCTTACGCATATGTGATTTACCTATTTTGCAATGTATCGTCTACCTAAATTAAGAATTTTGTATGTTGAAATGACCGCTCATTTTCCTTGTGTTTGGTGAATATCCCCATTCATAGTGCAGTAACGCCTTCATCGCGCTGCAACAATGTATCAGTATTGTATTCCCTTGTTGAATTTTTTCTACGAGCTAACAACTGCTGCAAGATTAACCCTGTCAAATGTAATATTATGAATGCTATCTGTATAGTTTTCTGCATTGTTTCAATTTATAGAGCGTAGTGCAGTTCTGCGTGTTTTACAGCTTAGTATGCAATTCATCACAGGTTTTAAAAACACCATAATACCGCCTAAACAATAATATCGACTGATCTGATTTTCGTAAGCAAATGCCTGTTCTTATTTCAGTTTATAGTTCGTCCGCTTTGCTATGAACTACTCAGTACCCACTAAGCTTGTTACATGTCATATACGGGGATTTACCGATAACAATATTTACGTAAGCGTATTTAAGCACAGGGGTACTGATAGATAGACAAGGAAAACATAAAAAATAAGAATGCGAAAGCATAAATAGGGGTGATGGCCAATAAAATAAAGCAATAGTAACTAAAGTAAAATATTTATGATGACTTAAGGGAGTACCACTCCAAGATATCATACACAAAAAAATTGTAAATGAGAAAACATGGGTACAATCAACCGTTCAACAAATAAGAGAACATCACCGAATATGGTTCCAGCACCTGACCATAATGAAAGAGAACATGTCAGTGCAATGCAAGTGGAAGACAAAACTGATACGAGTCAGTAAGAGAAGCGAACAGTAAAAAATGTGTAACGAAGACCTATCAGAACAGTACTAAAACAGTATAAGCGACTCCGTACCCACGATTGGATGTTCTACAAACATTTCTACGTAAACTTATATATAACATTATCTTGTCGATTTATATACCGGGTGACAATGAGACCAGTGCCATGTTTATATCTCCTTGATTTATTAATCGATTTGGATAAAATTTGAAAGGTGGATACTAGACATAATTTCCGATTGACCGACAAATATAGTTGAAATGGTCAACTTTCGGTTTCATTAACTTTGAATTTTTAAATAGATCACCCTATATATTCTAGAGTTTTTGGAATGTACAGCTCAAATTACATACGATACTTTTGGTAAATTTTCATTTTTCTAAACAAAAAATTTTTTTTTTCTAATTTTATTTTTTCTCATAGAAGGCTATGATTGGAGAAAATGTGTGTTCTAAATGACTCTAGTAACCCATAATAATACATAGTTTATTAATTTGATCAATAACAAATCGTTCATGAAGGAATTTGCTAAACGTGTTTTTTGAGAAAAAGTCAGTTTTTTTAATGGCACCTACCAAAGGCCATCGTGCCATTAGATAGATATTTTCATTACCAATCTCACGATATGCATCATCCACCATTTTATCTTTATATAAAACGGAAACAAATTTAATTAATAGATTTATTAAATATTTTTTGGGAAGTGCCTTAGCAAATTTGGCACCACTGCCGTATGTAATTTGAGTCGTAGATTCCAAAAAACATAAAATATACAAAACAACCCCATTTAAAAAATCAAAGTTAATGACATTTTCTTTGAAACCGGAAGTCGGCCATGTTGATTATATCTGTCTCTAAATTCAAAATTATGTTTATTATCCTTATAACAAGGTTCATTCAAAACCATTGATAAGTAAAGGAGATAGAAACATGGCCTTGATCTCATTGTCACCCGGTACAACATCCTTTTGTTATTATTTGCTATGAGCATACTACTACTATTATTGAATGCTATACAGTTCATTTTAAATTTTAGATTATAAATCTACGTCTCGTTCGTCTTATAACTAAGTTCATGCCATGTATTTCTGCAGGCTACTGTTAGAATTTCTAGGTATGTAAAAACCAAACTTTCGAAACCTCGTTTTCGCCCGACATGGCCTATGCATGAGTTGGCAGTGGACAAGACAGATGTTGAAAGAACCAATGCAAAGTGCCAACTACAATACACACTATGTGAGTACTCAAATATCTGGGTTCCAAACCGGCTCCAAATTATATAAGTAGAGGAATTTTAAGATCTAACGGCTGCCTGAAAAATCCAAAGCATTCCTGAGGTACAATAAACTAATGCCCAACGTCTAGAAAGTCGGGATCTCGGTTTTTATTACGAGCTTCCCGGCCAGTTACGTCAATGGTCACCACTGCTCGCCTTGGCTACGCACATTTGAAATATGGTTGAAACTCAAACTCGCTTTTACTATCCCAAATGGTTTACGCTGTTATGGCCAAGCGGCTGCTCAAATGTAGGTTGATTTCTTTTAGAATTACAGCGCTAAATTGACGTCGGTTGTAGTGTTCCATCTGGTTCGTAGCACCGTCTAGTGGCTTGTAAGCTCTTCCTGAAATACAAATTAACTTTGGTGGAGTTTTGGCAATTGGATTCTACACGTCAAGTGCAATTTTGGTTGACATTTGAAAGGGTAATTTGATTATGGAATTTTTGAATGAGTTTGTTATGGAACCATCAAGGTACCTTAAAGTGATAGTTTACCTTTACGAACGCATTCCTGGTTTATCTTATTGAACGAATGCGTGTTTTCTCGTATTGCTTTGACTTCTCTTAGATGCTCGTTGTTAAAGTTTGGATTTGTCTGTCCTACTTAAAAAGTTGGGCTTCATATGACAATTGAATTCAAGTCGGTTGCGTACTAACTTCTGGGGAATACCAAGTATATTAGGACCATTTCGGCACCTTATGTTGGCCACTTTGATAATAATTTGGTTTTGTTTATTTGTCGTGACTGCACTGACGTCGTAATATAACATCTAAAAAAAAAACATCTACCGATATTTGTTGAGGATCGTCTTTTACTACTTTGGCTGTGGGATCTGTAAATCCGGTGATGGTTTGACTATCACAATTATTCCGCGATTCGTATAGTTGAATACTATGAACTTGGGGAAACAACTATGTCCAGGTTGCCGCTTCCCATCTTTGTTCAAATGTTGCTACCGCCTATCATCAATTTCAAAGTTGTGAATTTCTACCATTATCCTCAAGATTGTCACCTTCCACCATAATTCTCACGGTTGTCGTTTCTAAAAGCTCCTAATCAGGCATAACTTGGGAGTGACCTTGTGAGTAGTCTGTTTGGACGGAAACCACCTTCCACCACTTGAGTTCAAGGTCAAAGTACCCTCTACCACTGTTGGGGATGGTAGCCTTGGGAGCAGTCGCCGAATGTAGCAACATTGACTAAACCTCAATAATAAGTGGTACCAGTTAGTTCCAGAACTGTCCACAACACCAAACTAACGTTTATAAGAGAGATGGTACTGTTTTTTTATAAAGCGCCACTTCGTTCATGTAGCTGATAAACACCTGCGATGCAAAATTTTTAAGACAACATCGAAATATAAGAGAAATGATCAATTGACAAGCAACAAACGAGCTTTTACTGTGAAAGTTCTTCAAAATTGTAACTGTATATGATAAGACATTTTATTGAAGTTTTAATGATTCATTAATGTCTTTCATTTGTTAGTCGCCAAAGGTTTTTGTTTTATTTTCTATTTCTGTGGTCATTTATGGTTAAAGTCGATTTCATATTTCAAAATGTTAAGCCCACTAATATGACTACTATCTTGGTTGTGCCTTTTTCCAGTAAAAAACGTGTTGCTGTATGCATATAATATCTACATTTTAAATGCCCAAGGATGCATAGGGAAACATAAATTTCTTTAAATACCATATAAGTCAAACTTTATTTACAATTCTAAACTATTAAGAATTTTTTTATTCAGAAGTGGACATATCTCTAGATTAAAAAACTAAATAAAAATCTAGAAATGGTGGTTTGTCCCACTTTAGTTCACCACATCTACAATTTAAATGTTTTTATTGGCATTGTAGTGAAACATACGGAAACATCAATTCTGTTTAAGGGCTAATTAAATAAGGGCGCTAAAAATCCAGTAAAGGAGGGGTTGGGGCGGTTGAGAAGGGTATCTGAGCTCGTATAATTATAATATATAGTGATGGAGCATATAATTATTACTGCCATAAACTGACGGAAATTATTTCGTATAATTTGCTATACTTGATCTCCCAAAGCTCTTAAATAATATTAGTAATAATATTTTTGTAAAGTTCGTTGTCACGATACAGATAGGTAGCTATTGTTGATAATATGAAAAGGTAGAATGCTTATCTATTTTATAATTTGAACCTTGCACAATATATTTAACTAACCATTTCATATTAGTTTGCAATTAGTTGCACCTATTCATAACAATTTAGATGTAATTGGTTTAGAGGCAATTAATTGTTATTCTAACCGAAACAAGAAATACTTGTAGCGATGGGCAGATATTAGTAACGACACCACCGGACTTTGTATTCGTCTAAGAAAAAAATCTGTTTACAAAATTTAGTAAATTTGGTTGCTACTGGAGCTTCCCATTTTAACCACGTTACAAATGCTTGACGAAAATAAAGCGTTATACATTAAACATGATAAACAAATACGGAGAAATTCGGGTATGGATACTAAGCAGGCATGTTTTCCTTTCTTTAGGGCTGCAGTGTTTGGTCTGGCCCTGTCTGACCATTAATTAAAGTGGCCTGAACGCAGGCATAAAATGCCGGAACATCCATAAAGTAAGCGGGGTTGCCATATACGACACAATAAGTAATTTATAACGCGCAAGGGCTTTGGAATATTTATACGTTTATGCGTAATGTACGTAATATCGTAACGATAAAATGAAATCGGGCATCGATTACCGTTTATTCCCCTGGTAAGTATATGCTTTCACCGACTACTCTAAATTGACTTATACTTGCCGGCTATTGACTTACGGCTTCTTTATAATCAGAAATCTATTATGATCGTGAATGATTTACTGGCATTGGCTGAAGTTATGGGGCATAAACAGCGCTGGCATCGCGAAATCTACACAGCCGCTGTTGTGCAAAATAAGTTGCCACGCTCATAGGGATTTGAAAATATTAGTTTGCAAGTTGAAAATGTTACACATGTCAATCTTTGTATAATGGATTTAAAAGAAAATTTTCTTTCAGTATACTTTGCATCTGTGTCATTGTGTTTTTTATGGAATTTTCTGTTTTCTGTTATTCTGGTTATAATTGTTCCCACGCATGTGTTTAGCTATGTAATAGGGATTACTGTATGTGTAAGTGCTATAGTAACTCCATATGCATGTAACAATGACATTTAATTGTGAAAGAATGATTGCTTTTGTATAATAGTTATTAAATATAACAGACGTATATATCTAGATTAATCTAATTAGGATGTAAAAAATTCAGCAGCAAAGGTTTAAAAGATTTTGAAACCAAAAAGCTCGAAACCACCAGAAAAGTAAAAAACATTGTTTTAAATAGTATCCAAGACAGAATGCAATAAAGAAAACCACTTTGTGGTTAAAACAGGCCAATGGCCTTTAATAAGAGGAAGAAGAAGAAGAAGGAAAGATGGAGAAATATTTTTAGGACTTGTTGGTGGGTAGAGCAGCAACACCAAAATACATCTTATGCGCTACTCGACTGTAAACAAGACAATTTCGGATAGAAGGGGAAATAAAATAACAAGGGAAGAATTGGATGAAACAGTTAGGAAGCTCAAATTAGGGAAAGCACCGGGGATTGCTGTAATGTCACCGAAAATGATAAATTTGTTTGAAAAATGGGTAAGAAAAGGCTATTAAATAGAACATGTGATGAAACATTAGAAAGGCCGAGGCTGAAGGGAGAACTAGAAAGATTGATAGAAGACACCCACAGTGGGTTTAGAAAAAATATAATTGTAGAACGCCTGGTATTTGCACTACAGGAAAATATCACATAACATAGCACGACTCATGAATATATATCAAGGAAAATCCATCAACCACGAGTAAATGAATTCAAGAATATATTTCAGAAAAAAAGATGTCAAACACGACCCAGGAATAGTTTTCAGTGAAAAAAATATTCAAACACAAACACCTGAATTCAAAAATAACTAGTTGAAAATAGTAAGTCTAGCATTGCCAGACGAACTACAAGGTCCGGCAGAATGAAGTGTTCATTTTAAATTGAGTTGTTTTTGTTAATTACTAAATTTTTATTCAAAAATCAAACAAAAGGTTCTTAAGGAAACACGGAAATTTTATTTTTTAAATATTACATCGGTCCAGTGACTTCCTTCTCGCTGCTGGCACTCTTGAAGCTGCTCTTATCCTTTCAGCATTTTTAAGTATGCGTACAGAACGAGTTCTTCCTTTTAGTTTTTCTTTGGCACATGAGGCAGTACCCACTTTTTAATTGTTATTCGACTAGGAACTGCATCTCATGGATTTAAATGAAAGTAACGACGAAATAAACGCTGGGTGGTTACAGCAGAATTGTTATTTTTAAAATAAGCTTCAACCGCAAAAGAACGTTGAATATTTGACTAATGCTCCATATTCACAGCTAAACTGATATTTCTCACAAACGCTTTGATAACTTTTAGTACGGTGTAATTAGTCCAAAAAACGGCCTAACCTCAACATCCAAAGTAAAAGTTTCCCTCCAACTCCAAATTGTTCTATACATTTCACATATTGTTTGGTAAAAAGTTACACCATTTTAAGCGTCGGGTTTAGGGGGGGAGGGGGGAGAAGTTAGTAAATTAGTAGTTTTTATCAGTTTTTCTTAAATATATCGAAAACTATGCGGTTTAGCGCGAAAAGTGTTATATACAAAAATAATCTACATTAAATTGCGAACAAAAATGGTCCTGTGCATAATCTTGCTAAAGTGAACGGTTCCAGAGTTACGGAGGGTGTAAATGTAGAAATTTTTTAGATTTTTTGGAAAAAATATGACATCACTAAGGAAACTAATTTTTTTTGTTCTGCTGTCATTTTTGTTATTGTTCGTCTTTAGAATACTGTGCGAACTATGTGATAGTCACTTGAAGGTGTGTGAATTATGGCGGAGTGTGTGTTGAAACCCCAAAGCTGACCCCAGTGCAGTGGCTGACGCTGGAAAGCATTTCCTTTTTGCGATGTTTGGAGCCAAGAACACTGAAGATCTAGATTGTTTTCGCTACTAGTGTTACTTGCAGGCTATTGCAAAACAGCCTATACATTCATTGTTCAAGTTGGCTGCACTTCCCCCCACTTCAGCAGCTTCCAGGCAGCATTCATTTAGAACCTACCACCAGGTGCAGCAGTGGCTGAATGAGAAGAAGAATCCGCTCGAGTGGGGGTGGAAGAAGATTGGCGAACACCTGAGACCAATTACAACAGTACGTCCTGCAGCTCCCCAGGAATTATTTTTCCTCATAGTGTGCGCTTGCAAAGACGAATGCGTCCGTAACTGCGAGTGCAGAAAGAGTGGTCTAAACTGCTCAAGCATATGCGGTAATTTCTCAGGCCTAGGATGTGATAACAGGGACACGAACATCATAGACGAAGATCTAGAAGAGGAGGGTGCTATGTTTGAAGAGGACTGAATACTGATGAATACTTTACATTAACTTAAGGTCGCATTTAACATTCTAAATTTTTATTCAATATTATTATTGAACTCTGTTTATGAACTTAAAAATTTTTAATAAAATGTGGTTGCAATATACAGCCAAATATGCATATTTTCTAAAGAAAAACCTCCAAAAGCTGCAGTTTTAAAAATATTATGATTAAAATATATATAATTATGTATCATAATTATTATACCGATAATATTTTTATATTTTAAAATCATTTATGTTGGAAAGATATTCATTCTTAATGCGGCATTGTCCAGAGAAAGTTCAGAGTGGGTTTCTCCGTACCACAGGTTTATATGGCCTAGGCCTGTGGAAGCCTCTATTCTCTTAAAAAGTAGCGCCCCTTGAGAAGGTGGTGGGGTTGTCGTTCCTTCAAGGGCTATCACTAACATACCACCGGTCACTAAAATCGCAATTTGCTTTAACAAAACACAATCCTGTGATTATCAAATAGTTCGCACAGTATTCTAAAGACGAACAATAACAAAAATGACAGCTGAACAAAAAAAATTAGTTTCTTTAGTGATGTCATGTTTTTTCCAAAAAATCTAAAAAATTTCTACATTTACACCCTCCGTAACTCTGGAACCGTTCACTTTAACAAGATTATGCACGGGACCATTTTTTTTCGCAATTTAATGTAGATTATTTTTGTATATAACACTTTTCGCGCTAAACCGCATAGTTTTCGAAATATAATAACTACTAATTTACTAACTTCTCCCCCTCCCTCCCCCTCCAAACCTGACGCTTAAAATGGTGTAACTTTTTACCAAACAATATGTGGACTGTATAGAACAATTTGGAGCTGGAGGGAAACTTTTACTTTGGATGTTGAGGTTTGGGTCTAATTGCAGCGTACTATTTCTTAAATTTCCATTTATCGCGAAAGCATGGCGACTTGATTTGAATTTATATCTTATATTATAAGAGCCGATGCCGGCCGTCCGTAAGCAGGCCCGGGCACCTGCCGATCGCGCAGCAACACGCAGCATGAACGCGCAGAAGTGGCGACGCGGCTAGCATTTGTATTGTTAACGCTGGCAGGGCCGGACGTAGGCTGGCCGCCGCCTTGGGCAAGCATTTTTATTGTTAACCGTTTCTTTACGCTGGCACTGCCAGACGTAGGCTGGCCAACGCGTTCTAGTCTCATTATATTATGAAATGAATTAACTTTGAAAATGGATACGTCATTCTGCCGGACCTTGTATGAAGCAGCATTTAAAAATGTTGCTTATTTTTTTTGTGTGCCCCATTTTGTCCTTGCTCCTTACGAGCTCGGAGGTTGGTCCATCATATATTCCTGTTTTACTCTGTGATTTTCCATGCGAATCTGAAGAAAAAAAATGCATAAATGGCAGAGCTGTGCGGTACTCGAGTACAAGTACTCACTAACTGTACTCTGAGTACTTTTAGTGTACTCGGTACTCACTCCACGAGTAAATTTTTTTAAATGTACTTGTACTTGTATTTGACGCATTTACGTGTACTTACATATCCAAGTACTTGAATACATTTTCGGGTACTCGAATACATTTACGTGTACTCGAAGCATTTACGTGTACTCGAGTACATATCTGTGTACTCGAATACATTTTCGGCTGCAAGAGTATATTACACTGCGCAATAAGTATCTACATTTTTATCCAATTTCAGACATGTGGCCGCCAGTCGCCGTAAAAAGCTTAATTGCGGTTTTGTAATCCTTGCAGTGTTCAGGTTTCCGATTAGTTCATTAGTTGATTGTTTAATAAGTGACTGACTACAGTGATTACCGATTAGTGACGTGAGATATTAAAAATAATAGGTAAGTAAGCAGGTCCCTAAATTAATGATACCCGTATGTTCATAGTTACGAGGCCTTAGGTAGTAAAATCATCATTATCGAAGTTCTGCGCCGTATTCAAATCACTTCGGCCACTTAGCATGTGCGTTTATAAAAAGTATAGCGTTGACATGAATTTTAGATGTTTTGCACAATGATAAAGAGATTAAATTATTTTTATTTGTTATTTTATGTTTTCTAACGTACAGTTTTCGATGTACAAGAAAAAAACGTGTTCGTTTTATACAGTATTATAGAAAAATTATTTCATTTTGTTTACTTAAATTTTTTAATTCTAGGCTTTTTTCTAAAATGCTTTCAAAAACGATTTGGTTTTGTTTCATGTATTGAACAAACATATTTACAGGGTAGACATAAACATACTAATATATGTACAGCACCTGGCCAGCCTGGCTTAAACAATACTTTAAATATAGGGTCCGGCAAAAATAAAGGAGAGGAAGATATTTCTAAAACTATTAGTTACATAACATTTGCTTATATAAAAGTTGTATACGTAGCCAATTTTGCCTTTTCGTTAAATAATATCAGGATTCGATTTTAAATGGAAATACAATGTTGCAACTAAAATTGATTGTAGTAAATTGTTTAGCTAAAAATTTATAAATTGAATAACTTTAATAATTAAAAACAAAATTAATAATCTAAATTGTTTCAACGTAGATTCAATGGTCTTCAGCAATAAGGAGAAATATTTAACATTTGTTTTTGTTTTTTACTGATTCCAGTTCATACTAGATATAATTTACTCCTGCGTTTCTTGTATTTTTGCATTTGTTATTTTTTGCGTCAACAATTGGCGTGGATGAAGAGCAGGATGCTGCCTTCGGGTACAAAGTTCGCAGGACGAACTGTATAACCCGAGCTCATGTCGGAATTCCAAACACCAAATGCATGAGTGGAGCTCGCATCATCCGATCACTGGTCGCCAGTAAATGTTATATAAAGGGAAAATTTCTCAGTGCGAATAAATCGCATCAAGGTCATGCACTGGGTGTTTTACCACTAATTGCAAGAGACCTCAATGGAGCTTCATACTTGCGGCTACAAGACGATTAGAACATAACAGAAAACGGAAAATTTACATAAAATCGGATGAAAGCTTCAGCAACTTACCTCAAGGTGATTTTGGGCGCTTGCCAATATGAAGCAATGCAACGACCCGCCGACAGTGGTGACGGAAAATATTACACAATAACCAACTGCACGCTCATAAATCCGCTGGATACTTTACAAGACGCTCAAGAGGACTCCATCACGGCATGAAGACGGGACCAGAAAGGAAGAACAATTGCCGACTGACACTTCACCGACTCAAAGCGAAAAAGTAGGCGTGGCTCACGCCCGCGAAATACGAAATCTGAACCACAAACATGGAAATTAATAGATGCGTCAACGAAGAATAACATAAATTCCAGAGAACTAAATAAAATACCAGCGATGAGGTTTAAGAATGAATTCAGGTAAAATAACTTCAAACACGAGTAATCAGACGAGCTGAAGACCAGTAAGGGGTTCACTTTCCATTTAAATGTGATTGTTTGTAGTAGAACATTAGAAAGTTGAATATGGGAATAAACGTGGATGAAAGTAGGTAATGGCTATAGCATCGGTATAAAGACGGTTCAATATAAAATGAAAGAATCCAGAAAAATTTATAAATTAGATAATATCAGAATTAGGATTCCCGTGAACTCGATGCTAAAATTAAAGAAAGAGTAGATGCTGCAGATGAGGTTTTTTTATTAAAGTTCAAACTATTTTTGAACATGAATTTAGTGAATAAAGTGAAATAGAGTAAAGACAGAAGTGCACGCATTTAGCCTACAAAAGAACTGCATAAGTTGCGCCAGATAAAATATGTGTCAGGTTTCTGTGTCGCGATAACAACTAAATGTAAACGGCACACGCAACAAACGCCAGTTCCTTATATTTCAAAACAGACATTGCAGGTTTTAATTGTGTATTATACCGCATGTCAAAGGCACAGCGCAGCAATTTTGTAACTAGTGGGTCAAGATAACAAACTTAGCGTTTAATATTACGCACATATGATTGTAATTATTTATAGTAGGAAGTAAAATATGGCATACATTTATTGTATAAAAGCTATGTGATATGTATTAGAATTTAATATACGTTCAACCACGAATGTGTATTCATTGATGGGGTTAAACACAGGCCAAGATTGTTTGTAACGAAGTAGTCAGGCCTAACTACTTCCCCCTATCTCTTAACAACAAAATAATCTCCAACTCCTGTCGAATAAAACTAAACTGGTTTTAAAAAACAAACATAAAAGGTGCTAAGTTCCAACTAATTTTGGGACACATCTTTTACAATTAATAAAATTCACCGTCTAAGGTAAATACGAAGATGTCTAAATAACTACACGCCTTCGCCGTGAGGTTAAACCTAATTAACATGCTAGCATTTGTTATTTTTATTAGAGTCTATACACTGTGTCCCAATTTCGATGCTCACCATTGGTATCTCGGTTCTTAGAAGACATAGAGCAACGGTTAAATGGGGAAAGTTTTGCAGAATACAATACTCGAAAAATATTTCAAATTTGACCTAACTTGTTTAATTTTTAAAATATTTCGAAACCATAATTTGCCGATTTCGTTATTCCTCAATAACTCTTTAACGCTTAATCTGACCTCTTTTAAAGTTTTACATTGTTCAGACACTTTTTTAAGAAAAATTATTTCATATAAACAGAAACCCCCGATTGTCATTTGTTTTTAAGTTATTAGCTCTATCTTTTGTTTTTCATATGGCGGCCATATTGGATTTTTGGTTGGTTAGATAGTCCTTAAAAAGTGCTTTTCAACTATGTATAACATGCCTGAAAAATAGTTAGTTATAAGGAAAATATTAATAAACACGTAAATCAATCTTCAATATGAAATTAATAGGCTGAAAAATTTAACAGCAAACGAAACGATACAAAAATCATAATAAATAAAAAGTAAAGAAACAGTTCTTAATTCTTAACGAAATTGTTCAATCTGACGACCATTCTGTTCCTTACACTTTTGACACCTTGTTTTAGTAGAGTTACAAACTCTACATAGCGTGTTTCCGTTTACTGATCGTAGCACATCTAGTACTCTTTGTTCTAAAATTTCTCGAGTTTCTGGCGGTTCAAAACCAAATACTTCGTTTTTAGTGGTACCCCATAAATAAAAGTCAAGGGGGGTAAGGTCGCGTGATCTCGCAGGCCATTACACGGGTCCATTATTTGAAATTACTCTCCTATTGAAGTTTTGCATGTTCTCGGGATTAATAATTTGCCTCAAAGCAGGCATTATCTCGTTTGTTAGTAGCTCCAAATATCTGTTACCAGTTAAATTGTAATTAAAGAACCTATTAACTGATTATCTAAAACGAAAAAAAAGAGCTTGAAAAACAAAAAAAGTAAACAAAATTTCATACCAATTAAACCGCACCAGACATTAAAACCAAATGTGGATTTTCAGTAGTTATTCCTATTGAACACTCCACAATTGGTAAATCGTGTTTCATCTGTCCATAGTATTTTCCTAGGAAAATTAGCGTCATATTCACATTTTTGAAGGTACCACCTGCTAAACTGTAATCTTCGGTGATAGTCATTATCACTTAAACCTTGTACAATTGTTGGTTTGTAAGGGTGATACTTGTTTTCCTTCAAGGTTCTGTGGACAGTAGATTTTGAAATCCCTGTTTCTCGTTCCACACGACGAACTGATGTGCTGGGATTGTTCCTAACGTTCTGCAAAATATTATTTCGACGTGCATCAGCTTCATTAACTTCATAGTTAGCTCGTTTTTGTTCGAAGCTTTCAAGATTCTGTAAATTGCTAACTAGTCTTCTAAAATTTGTCGTGTGTGGTTGTTGTCCTTCTGGAAAACGCTCTGCATAACTCGTGCACGCATTCTCAGTGATTCTGTTTGCTTTAAAATACACTTCCAACATATTTTTTCTTCGTTTGAATATGTATGTGCCATTATCAATATGTATAAATCTTAATACTTGACAATAATTACTTATCACTAACTACAAGTAGTTCTAATTAATTTATCTCTGCAGCACTAATTGTACTTTGACAGGTTATCGTTTTGTTTCATTGTTTCGTACTGATGTTTAATTCCATGGCTTACTAATTTTATTGGACAGCATGTTTTTTGTTAATAATGAAATAAAACATGAGTATCGTTTCGTTAGTTTACAGTATAACTCTTTTCACTTTCATTTGACATTGCTGTTTAATTTTTCAGCCTACTAATTTCATATTAAAGATTAATTTACGTTTTATTAATATTTTCCTTATAAATAAATATTTTTCAGGCATGTTATACATCGTTGAAAAGCACTTTTTAAGGACTATCTAACTAACTAAAAATGCAATATGGCCGCCATATGGAAAACAAAAGATAGCTCTAATAACTTAAAAACAAATGACAATCGGGGGTTTCTGTTTATATAAAATAATTTGTCTTAAAAAAGTGTCTCAACAATGTAAAACTTTAAAAGAGGTCAGATTAAGCGTTAGAGTTATTGAAGAATAACGAAATCGGCTAATTATGGTTATTTCTAATACTTTAAAAATTAAACAGGTTAGGTCAAATTTGAAATGATATTTGTCGTGAGTATTGAATTCTGCAGAAGTTTCCCATTTAACCGTTGCTCTATGTCTTCTAAAAACCGAGATACCAATGGTGAGTATCGAAATTGGGACACAGTGTATACTGTTACGAATATTTATTGAGTAGAACTTACTTGTAATTAAGTAGATATCTCGAGGTTGAAAACTTTCGAGACCAAACATAGACAATTTGTATTGCAAATCATATTTATTAACGTTATTACTCCTCAGTTAGGCAAAACATGGTATTAATTTTATTATCATAAAACAATCAGATATGGCAATGGTATTATAGCACCGCCCCACGCAAGAGCTCAGTGACATTAGTTTTCGCAGTTGTTTATCTGGAAAAAAGTAGAAAAGGTTTTGCACTGTTGGACTCACTTTATTGTTAGTCGCTTCAGCAGTACTATGGTTGTTTATACAGGGTGTTTCAAAATTGCACAGGCCAAATATAAAGGCATTATTCTACAGCAAAAAATTGGAACAAATCCTAGTAAACATTGCCCTAAAATCATCCATTTCAAAGATATTCTCGACCAAAGAATTAAAGATAGCAATTCGTTTAGATTTAGTAGGCTGATGTTTTGTGTTCATTATCTGTTTATGTTCCTCGCAACTGCCAGAATTACTATAGGTGTCACAGAAGAAGGAGGGTAGGAGGGCACTTCGAACAGTTTCTATACATTTTACTAAATTTGTTTTTTTTTGTAAATTGATCGAAGATAAAACCTGGATTAACTATTTTGGAAGGCATGCTTATTATTCTTTTACTTTTTACTATAGAAAAACATGTGTTGGAACCAAACACCAGCCTACTAATCTTTATTGTCTTTATTTTTTATATCAAGGATATCTTTGAAAAGAATGATTTAAAGCGATATGTCCATTAGGGTTTTTTTGTTACTTTTTGCTGCAGAATAACGCCCCTATATTTGTTCGGTGCAATTTTGAAACACCCTGTACAATTTTTCTAGATATAAATACAATAATTAGTTGACATTTACATACTTGTGAGTGCAGCGACAGCTAAAATAGGTATCAATTAAAAAAGAACATGGCGTACAGTTACACTTTTTCACCAATTTTATCATACGAATACAAGCGAAACTAGAGTATGATAAAAAATTAATCTCATCTAGTATGGCTATGGAATTATTCCTAATTTATGAATGCAACTACAACTCACTTCAAAATCAAATGTCAAGTTTGGCATTTCAGTGTAAACATAGTTGCGTTCATAAATTAGAAAAAATGCCATAGCCATACTAGTTAAAATAATTTTTGATCATACTTTATTTCAAACCAAGACGAGGCGAATTGTAGCGAACAATTTTTACATATAAAATACTATAACGTAACGAGGCAGCTCTTTCGAAAGGAGAATTTTATGGATTCTCGAATATTCTATTGTTTTATTGATTCGGCGTATTTGTATTCTGCCGGCTCTCCCAAAAGAGCAAGATTTAATTTGATAGGAAACACGCATAAACGCAAGCTGTACGGATGGAAGTAAGAAATAAAGAAATAAAAGGAGCACAGAAGCACCAAATCACGCAACGGCGCGGAAGGGGATTCCCCGCCCGGGGAAGAGTTGCAGAGGAGTACCGCGGATATGGCTCCAATTCAAGAATCATTTAGTCGATACATGAAGGCTTTCCAAGCCACATTAATAATTCAACACCCAACAGACAGCTCATCAGGACGGTTCGCCCAAAGTTTTGCAACTAATATCGGCAAGAACTGCAGCAAACTGAGCAAAGATCGCATGTGCAGCGGCGGTCGATGCACCACGCTAATTTCCCTGCGTTAAGTGCAGTTTAATCGATGCATATCACCTTTAGGGACGCGCAGGCCTCGCATTCCTACAATAAAAACGTATAAAAAATAAGAGCCCACTAACGCGGGGGAATTTACTGTTGGAAGCCCGGGGTTTTACGCATACATTTTACAGCAGCAAAATATAAATTTCTTCTACGTTTGTAGCGCGAGTATCTGGACGTCACATGGTCGCATCGTTGAGCCCCAGTTGGCCAAAATGAGCGCCGAGACGTGCTGTCACTCTCCCCGTTATGAATTAAAAACCGCCTATGTGGTCTGAATAAAAATTAAGAGCGCCACCGGCTAGAGCGTCTTGCTTTATAAATGCAGAGATTGTATAAATAATGCAATGTAAACTCCTCCGATCGTTACTTCCAGCTTGTAGCCGAGAAGTTTTATAACTACCGTGTTTTACTTTTCCGAAAACTATAAACGAGTGTAAGTTCCATTAACTGGGTAAGTTGGGGGTGCGCTTGGTCGTTTTAGTTTTCATAAATACTCCCAGTTATGTGTGTACTGCGCGCTTCTTGCATAGTTCGCTGCAGCTTTGCTGAAACTGCCAGTACTGACAGGACAAGCTGTTTACTAAGTTAGCATGTTGAGAACTGCCCTTTGTCGAATATTTTTGTAGCATGCAATAAATAAGTGAACAACCGAATTCAGCCGATTAAATATGCAAATCCGTATGGGAGGACAGAATACGAAAGCAGAACAAAATACGACTATCATCAATTTTAAATTACTACGCAGAACTGCATCCTTTAGATTTTCTGAGGTTACGGGCTGAGTTTCAAATGGATTTAAAACTGATTATCCCATATTTATAACATGTCTTTGTTCGGCATTGAATAATCTTATAAAACACAAAAGTAATATCGTTAAACTTAGCTGTTTAGTAAAAAATGTTAGCATCTACCATATACCACCCTGTACTCGAATCGTAACTTGGAGGGACATTTATACTTAGAGAATTTAAAACCACAATTAAGGACACGCGCCACAATGAAACAAACACACGCATTCCCATAAAACTCCAGTATACCTAAAACTGCACACATTTCGAGGCATTAAAGCTGGAAAGCATCCAACCCTTCTAAGGACAAGGACACCACACAAGAAACGGTATAATTACGCCATCTGCGAGATGCAACAGATTCAGCTCGATGGCACGCAGCTGCACGTACATCCTTTTATATAATAAAGGGGACTCAGAGTTCTAGCCAAATCCCAAAGTGGCCCAAAGCGAATTATGACAGTTAACGTAACCAACCCGAAAGTACGCGACAAAGATCATAGCCAAAAGAATGCACTCACAAAGGCTTCAGATTCCCTTAAGCAGCCGTTAAGTTATAACCTTTCTAGTTGCGCAAACCAGACCTATCAAGGAAATGGCTTGGCACCAAGACAATTATTTTGTATACAGACTTTGAATATTTACGAATGTGGTCAGACTCTAGTTTGTTCACCTGCTTACGCATTTGGGTTATTTTTGGCACTCTACACTCTACTTTTCAAGTACTTTGTATAAATAAGCTGTACCTGCTGTGTAGCTTTTGGTATTCCCCAGCGTAAAGTAACCTTCACATTGACAATCAGCTTCAAAGCACAATACCATAAACCTTAAAGTTGTTAGGCTTGGAAGACATCAAGACTACAACCCACAAATGGTGTACATCACGCTACATAATTCGTACAGTATTGAGCAAACACATTATTGCCAGTAATAATCAAAATAATGAACAACTAGAGGGTTTTACATTACAACACCTACGTTCAAAAATAGCTATCTCGATTTTTTAAATCGTAACTAACTTTATAATATGCAAATGCAATAACAAACATATTAAAGTTCGGCCGTGGTTCCGTTGATTTCGTTGACTGACTTCCTTATCTGACGTCAAAGTCGTCAAAGTTTCCAACGTATACTTGTTAAGACCACGACAGTTGTTAATGTAGCTGATGGGCTTTGTTCCGGAAATGATAAAAAATCATATTACATGTATGTAGGTACTGCAACTGAAGTATTTACTTAAAAACTCATTCACCTTTAAAATTAGATTGAGAACACAACTCCTACGAGTAAAATAGATCTTCAGACATGATCAGTCTAACAAAATAAAAACGTTGCGTTAAATTAATGAGTACATCAAAAGGATATTCAACAGTTCGTATTTTTGAAAGAGTTTCTACCGCCCCCCCCCCTTAAAATGATGTCCAAAGCTACGCCTATGGGAGGCTGGACTAAAACAGTGGAGGTTTTCATTTTAAAATCAATAAAACGATACCAAGGGATATGGAAATCAGAAGAAATGCAAATATGAAATTGGTATGTCGGTTGGAAATTTACGAACGCCACTACTGCTTCTGGGTTAGCGGACGAACTACGAATTTCTCCACCCATCAAACTGATATGTGAGCAATGTGAGGAACATATCAAATAACGAGCGTTGTGTCATGATGTATAGCGACAGTTTTCGGTAAGTGCAACATTAATTTGTTGTTTGTAAGCATTGAATTACGACCCTAGTGGCAAACTACGGTGTTTGGACGTTGTGTTGAGTGTTGAACACGCGTCGGTTATTTTGTATCACAGCCGATACTGATAGTGGTGGATGCACCATGAAGCGCCGGCGCGGCGGGGTGCAAACAGTGCGAGCCTTTCCTGTCTCAGTGGCGGAAGCAGGTGGTTATACTTAAAATAACATAATATTGCTACCTTTACTGGTTGGATTAGCTCTCGGCACCTTTTGCTAGTACTGTCCAATTGTAATCCGCTTGGCTTACATGATTACAACTCGCACAGAGTCAAGAATTGCTGGGTATCCCTAGACTACTGGTCCCAGACATCACTCCTCTTACTATAAATTATTTCGGCTGCGGAACAACATGCTTCCACGGCATTACTAGGTCGAACAACATGCCTCAGCAGGTTTCATCCTCTCAATTATCATACAATAATTCAGAACCAGCAAGAATCCGACTTCTAACATCTGCTTTAATTGTCAAAAAGCTACCAAATACTATTCAACTAACTACGATGGCACGTGCATTCTACAGCAACTATCATTTAACCCACTATCACAGAGTACGCATAGCAACTCTCCCAGATTTACGTTGCATTATTGCAGCCTATCACATTATAATTACAACATACACTGCGCTTCTGCCAGAGACCCGAATGCTTTGCCCTATACAAAATTCTATCTCTAACCCAGTGAACATTCTTCAACACGGTGTATTGATTGCACGTGCGCTCTGAGATTCCAAAACAAGAACTTGTGGCTTAAGGCCTAATATATTTGTCAAGATAGTATAACGTTTTAGTGTTCAAAATATTCTAGAAATGGTAAACAGTAAATAAAACTTAAAAACGATAAACCTTCAAACTATCAAATATTTTAACACTAGCATAGGTTAATGTTATATTCAATAATGTTTCGTATTTTCCGTCTGATGGATTTGTTTAGCTTTTATAGTTTTCTCTATTAATGTACTAATAGCTTTCTTCGGTCGTTCAAGAAGAGCGTTGTTAACTTGCTCAGTTTAGGATTATAATTCTTTGGGGTCATTTCTAATACCGTATCGGTCGGATTTCTAATGTTTTTATTAAGTTTTTCACTGATGTTTTGCCTATTTGGAATATATTTTTTATTCGTTTTTATGCTCAATCTTTTGGAGTCAGTTTTTTGTATTGTATATCTTTCATTGTTTGTCAATGAGTATTTCGTGTTCTAATTTGGCATTCAGTTTTCTTTTACCCCGTACCAGGTGATGTTTACTATCGGCATTACACCTATTTATTACCGTAATATTTCCAGTGGTGCAATTCTTATCTGTGATTATGTAATCTATTACATTTATGGTTACTTTGTACTTCTCCAGGTCGACTGTCGGCTGTCGATTTGGCTTCGTTTGAAAGAAGGTGTGCATTTATATGTGTTATGCACTATATAAACTGTTAACTACAATCTTTAATATGAGTAATAGCTACGTACAGCTGGAAGCAAAGATTTTGTCTACGTAATTACAACATAAACAAACCTTGACTAAAACTATGACTCTAGCTACTAAAGACAACTCATATGAAATTACGATTGATTCAACTTTCACAGGAAAAGAGCTTAAAGGCTAAGATTTTTAAAATTGAGACTTGCCCATGTGATTTTATTCTCGTAACGTTTTATTTGAGGTGGGCTCAGTCAATGCCGACTTGATGATCAAGCAGGGACGTTCTAGAATAGATTAAATGTAATGCAGGTGCGCAGGTAAATGGAAAAATAAGCGCATTTAAGCAGTGTACAGGTGTGGAGGTAACGGTAAGTGCATTTAAGCAGGGAAGGGCATTTAGGCAGATGAGTGCATTTAAGGGGTGTTATGTAGAAGCTGGAGATGGTTAGGGTAGGTGTAGATATGTATGTACTGTTTGAGGCTTTCGCGGTTACTCGAATTATTCTTGTCAATATAGAATTTCGGCTTAGACGACGTAGTGTTTGTGGATAAACGCCCAGCATTCTCTGGCTTAATGTGCCTTGCACCTTGTGAACTCAAGCAAGGATCCACGCGATGGCCATGCTCTTTAGTGGCTTGTGTTGTTTGAGTACTTTGAGAACGAGAATACCCACTAGTTTCGCAAGACCTTGGGGCTTGCATCATCAGAATGAAACTCGCACTAAGAACTGAAGGTCAATATGGAGGTATGTATAGTCCTCTGTTCCAGCCACTCGGAGTGACGTAACGCTGATTGGTCGTTCAAGTGCACCGCAATCCGTGGCGCGTGGCCGTATGACGCAGAGTGATTGTAATGCTTTAGATGTTGCATCGTTTCAGGACAGGTCCTATCTTATCAGGCGAGCCTTATCTTTGAAGTTGGAGATTTGGTTAAATGGGCAATGTTTTTCAGTTTCATATGCTGATTTAAAATCCGTTTTAAAAAGTTCAAAATGTCGAACCAGTCAAAAGTTATTAAAAAAAAACTAAAAACTGTCATTTGCTTGTATGTCAAATATCTTTATAAATATAAGAGATACGAAAAAAAGTTTTATATAAAAGTCGCTATTTTCGATAAGAAAAATTTAAAATTGGTGTCGAACAAAAATTCAAGATGGCTGCTTTTGAGGTACTGATATCAACTTCCTTAAGTTAAATGGGCGCCATATTGGATTTTTAGGTTACTGAATAGAGTTTCTAATTCTCTTTTCAACGATGTAAGATAACGTATGATTGAATAAAAAATACCAGTAAAATTAATTGTTTTTACATTTTAATCAAGTAGGCTTGAACCACAAAACATCGTGACATTACTTTTTAAATGTATAATCAAGTAAGTAAGTAGTTATGATGAAAAACAATAACAAAGTTTATCACAATCTGTCAAAAAACAGGTGCTTAAGCTAAAATATTATCTAAAGTTATACGTATTACAAACTTTACAAATTATGGCAAATATTCCAATTACTGAAAGCTACGATATGTTTTGCACATTTATCAAGTGTTATAAAAATTCCCATCTTGCTGTCCAAACGTATTTAACTAATTTTCCGGAAAGAAGACAACCAAATATCAAAACGTTTAAAAGACTGGACAAGAATATGCAGCGGTATGGAAGTTTGAAAAAGCCCGTTAAAACTAGGGAAAACAATTTATTAGTAGAAGATCATAATTACAACAGTGAGTTAATAACAATGGCTTGTGTCGCGGCTAATCCAGGCATTTCAACTCGAGAAATAGAAGCACAGGTTGGTGTATCTAAATCAAAAACATCGCGAATTTTATTAAGGCACAAGTTTCACCCCTACAAGTTGCGTATTGCCCAAACTTTACGACCAGAAGATTATAATCGCAGAGTAGCATTTTGTAGGTGGTTTATCCGCGAGAGTACTAGAAATAATAGTTTTACGAGTCGAGTATTATGGACAGATGAGTCTTACTTTTCTAACTGCGGAGTATTTAATCGACACAATGAACACTACTGGTCACAGGAAAATCCACATGTTTTAGTTCCACGTCGAAATCAAGTTCGATTCGGATTTAATGTATTTTGCGGCATAATGGGAAGTCATTTAATTGGACCTGTTATCTTCAATGGAACTTTAACTGCTCAACGTTATTTAGAAATTCTCCAAATATCCTTAGAAGAGTTCATAGATGATCTACCTTTGGCAGACAGAAATGGGTTATGGTACCAACAAGATGGCTGCCCAGCCCACAATTCAAGAAACGTGGTAGATTATTTAATTCACCGATTTGACAATAAGGTTATTGCCACCAATACTAATGTTCGATGGCCAGCCAGATCCGCTGATCTAACGCCTCTTGACTTTTTTCTGTAGGGTACGTTAAAGAATAAAGTATATGGAAGTAATTACAGCTACAATAATGTTCAGGAACTTCGCGAAGCAGTGCAAGAAGCGTGTGCTAGTATTAATCGAAATACGTTGCGTAAAGTAACCGGAAGTGTAGTCAAACGGTGTCAACTATGTTTAACTAACAATGGTCAGCATTTTGAACACTTCATGTGATTATTAGGATTAAGTTTTCTTTTTTTAAATGAATTTTGTTTGTTTGTTTGGATCCATGTAAGCCTACTTGATTAAAATGTAAAAACAATTAATTTTACTAGTATTTTTTATTCAATCATACGTTATCTTACATCGTTGAAAAGAGAATTAGAAACTATATTCAGTAACCTAAAAATCCAATATGGCGCCCATTTAACTTAAGAAAGTTGATACGAGTACCTCAAAAGCAGCCATCTTGAATTTTTGTTCGATGCCAATTTTAAATTTGTCTCATCGAAAACAGCGACTTTTATATAAAACTTTTTTTCGTATCTCTTATATTTACAAAGATATTTGACATACAAGAAAATGACAGTTTTTAGTTTTTCTCTAATAACTTTTGACTGGTTCGACATTTTGAACTTTTTCAAACAGATATTAAATCAGCATATAAAACTGCAAAACATTGCCCATTTAACCAAATCTCCAACTTCAATAATAAGAAAGTTACCCATGCAATCCCACTCGATCTGGGACACTGTACTATACAGGGTGGTCCACTTTTTTGTAGCAGGACTTTAATAGTATATAGAAAAACTTATTTCAAGGAGAAAATTTCATATGAACATAGGCCCTGAAACTCTTCGTTTTAAAGATACTGGGCGTTCAAATTTTCGAAAAAATATCATTTTCTTTTTACAGTATCCCAACCAGGTGAGATAATTAAACTGAATTTGGCGTGCAGCTCTACCCTAAATGGTACTACATTCTGTGACAATATCAAGGCCCTCAATCGACCAGTGGCGGAGATGTGGGGTTTTGCGATCAATAAATTTAAAAATTCACTAGTACGACCCTGTTCAAAATCGAAAATGTTTATTTCTTCAAGAAAAGCGTTTACTTCTCTACAAAAAATGTCTCTTCACATTTCTCCATATCTCCCACGGTTGCGTGGTGTCACTTTATTTATCTTTATTTACGAGTATTAGGTTTTTATGGAACAGTTTTTGGTTCCCATTGAAGAGTAAATTTTCTGTAAGTAGATTATTTGTATTTGCGTAGATGTACAGAGTATACAGCAAATTTTTGTTTATGGGTAGTTGTTTCTGGTCTTTTTATAAATTTTTTATGAGTTTCGTAATCCTACTCTACTTGCTTCCGTGTATATATTGGGTTACTCTACCTAAATTAGGTCTTAATTTGCTTATGTTATTTTGTATTCCTTTTTACCATTTAGGTTTATTGGCCATTTTTATTTACTGTGGTTTCTGCTCATGTATTTTCTGGCCACTACATGTTGCAATACTGTTGTTGCTGCTGCATATATTGTTGTGTGTATATCTTCTAGGTTGTTTGCATCATCGATAATATATTTTATTATGATTTCTTCGTTCATGTTTTTAATTTAAGTGGTGGTCTCCATTATAGAATGGGTTTTAACATTTTCAATCTACTGCCAGTTTAGAGGATGGTTGGGACTCATCCTAACAGAGACCTGCCGTACCATTGCTCGATTTGTGGTAGTGTTAATACGGAAGGTTTTATGCTATCAATGGTTCTCTAGTCCACTGTAGAGCGCCCGGGTTCGTGGAAGCGAAGCTTCCCAAATGCTGGGTATACCGCTATTATTATTATTATGCTTTCCTTAATCTTTTCTCAGCTTTAATGATGGTGGGTCTTTTTCAAGATCGGCGAAAGCAAATATTGCAGAATCATATATCAACAGCTTCGGTTTAGTATTTTTGGTATCACCCCTGTAGCAGATAGTACTATCGGCACTGTTATAATTTTATGAAATTTTTTCGATAATCTTTTTATTTCCAAAGCTAAATCAATATATTTGTTTATCTTTTCTGTGTATGTTGTTTGAACGTTATTTGTGTTAGGTAGTCTTCGGCTGACCGCAACAGCACGAGGTCGAAATCAAACGCGCCAGTGCATTTATCGCCGTGCAAGAAAGTGCTAATCTTCGCGTGGGACTGATATCGCTTCCGCGACAACCAAATTCTTTCATTCATTTATAAACTTATTTATCTATTTATTTTACTCAGTTTTCTTATGTAAAGTTTTAATTCGTAATCAATTAATGCCAGTGTATAGTGATTATAAGTTCCAACACGCAGTCATTTTAGTGCCAGCCACATGGCTGGCACTAATCAACAATACTCCGTGCCGTATGCTCAGCCTCAAATAATGCAGTATCAAACACAGTATCCTCAACTCACAACGAACATGATGCAACCCCAGTTCCAAACAGCACCGCAGTATACATACCCTGCACTCAATCAGCAGGTAGGTCAAAATGTAGGTTTACAGTACACGGCACCCGTTATGCAATGGCAACAACCCGGTTACCAACCCTCTATATCACACCAGCAATCTGCGGAATGGAGTACATATACCTCAAGGAAAAGCAATCGCAACGCGCAAAATGACGATAACCGCATAGTGAAGCAAAAAGTCTCCGAACAACCAGCACAAATCAGCTTAACAAATCGGTTCCAGGCGTTCCCAGTACCCGATAATCCAATGGGAGCAGATACACCCGCAGCAACAAAAACAGCAAAACCACCGCCAATATTCATCACAGAAGTGTTAAATATCAACCCGCTGACAAAAGAATTGAATAAAATCGCTGAAAAAAAATACACCCTAAAAGTCAAAGGTAGAGACCAAGTTAAAATAATGACGGAAGACGCAAATATTTACAGAAAATTAGTGGCTAGTTTAATAGAACTTAAATCACAATTTCATACTTATCAGATGAAAGAAGAAAGTAGCTTTCGAGTTGTAATCAAGAACATTCACTACTCTACTGATGTTAGTGAACTAAAAATCGAAGTAGAAAGCCAAGGGCATAAAGTTCTGAATATATATAATGTCAAGCACAGAGCAACCAAACAGCCCCTCCCAATGTTTTTCCTGGACCTAGCTCCTAGCGAATCTAACAAAAAGATATACGACATCAAATACCTGTTACAAACAGAAGTAATCATAGAACCGCCACATCAAAAAAGGGAGATTCCTCAATGCGCAACCTGCCAAAGATATGGCCACACCAAGAGGTTCTGCACACATCAACCTAGGTGTGTAAAATGCGGGGCAAACCACCTAACAAACATGTGTACAAAAACAAAGGAATCCCAACCCAAATGTGTCCTATGTAGCGGTTCACACCCCGCGAACTATAAAGGATGTCAAGTATACCAGGAGCTGAAACAAAGAAAGTTTCCATCACCACGCCCCAGAGGGCCTGTACCCCAACCACAAATAAGTGTTACCCCTACGCAAAACCCCGACATAAATGGAAGAACATTTGCCCAAGTTGTGTCAAATGATCAACAAATCTCTCACCACCTAAATGCACCACAAACGTCCCATATGAAAAAAGTAGAAAAAATGAAGATAGAACTAGCTGAGAACATAAAAACCATGCTAAACCTTCTCACAGCCATCGTCTCTAAATTGAAATAATGATACAAACCCTCAAAATCGCAGAATGGAATGCCAATGGCTTGTCAAACCACACCCTAGAATTAAGGGCGTTTATTACTAATCACGATTTGGATATAGTTGTAATATCTGAAACCCATTTTACGGATAGAAGTTACTTTACAATACCTAATTACATCATGTACGATACTCAGCATCCTAGCGGAGCAGCACACGGAGGCTCAGCAATAATTATTAAAAGTACCATCAAGCATTACCAAACAGACAAGTACAATCATGAGCACATCCAAGCTACCAGCGTAGTCGTGGAAGACTGGACAGGACCAATTACAGTCACTGCTCTCTATAGTCCCCCGCGGTACAGTATAAAAACACAGCACTACACGCAGTTCTTTAACACACTTGGAGCACGCTTCATCGCCGGCGGCGATTACAACTCTAAACACCAGCAATGGGGTGCTAGAATAACCACCACCAAAAGCAGGGAACTGTTAAAATCACTTCTTGACAATAATCTCAATTATCTCACCACTAGGCAACCTACTTACTGGCCTACAGGTAGACATAAAATTCCAGACCTGCTCGACTTTTGCGTTACAAAAAACATAGCAAACAACTATTTACGAATTGAATCATGTCTTGATTTGTCATCAGATCATTCCCCAATCATAGTTACTCTAAGTACACAAATCCTTCACACGCCCAGACCAATTGCTCTCAGCAACAAGAAAACCGATTGGGACTTGTTCAGAGTAACACTTAATGAAAAAATAGTTTTAGACATACCCCTCAAAACCACCGACGAGGTCGATGATGCAGTAGAACACCTACACCGTACTATACAAAGTGCGGCATGGGAAGCAACCCCCTTATCGAAAGCGAATGTTGTGCATAGTACCCTGCCTACGGTAATAAAACGAGCAATAGCTGAAAAAAGAAGACTCCGCCGAACATGGCAGAACACTAGATCACCGTATGATAAAAATAGACTCAATAACGCTACACGAAATTTGAAAATAATGCTACAAGACCAAAAAAACCAGGCTATACAAAATTACCTATCAACTCTCTCCGCCACCGAAGCAACAGATTAATCATTATGGAAAGCCGTTAGAAAGCTAAAACATCTTCAGCAAGCAATCCCACCAATTCGAAAACCTGATAGAAATTGGGCCAGGAGCGCACGAGAAAAGGCTAATACATTCGCAGCACATCTAGCAGCTGTCTTTCAACCTTTCCCATCTAAACTAACTCCACAAGAGGAAACTGAAATACAGTTACACCTGGAGTCACCAGATCAATTAAGTCTACCAATAAAAAAATCACGATAACAGAAGTAACATCACTAATTAAATCCGAACTAAATCCCAAGAAGGCACCAGGCTATGATATGATTACAGGCGAAGTCTTAAAACAATTGCCAAAGAAAGGATATAAGCTAATAACGGCCATATTTAATGCTATCTTCAGATTGAACCATTTCCCGACCCAATGGAAGGTAGCTCAAATAATCCTCATTCCTAAACCAGGGAAGCCGCCTGAAGAATTACCATCCTATCGCCCGATCAGCTTGCTACCAATACTATCTAAAGTCTTCGAAAAACTTTTACTTAGAAGGATCAAACCAATCCTCCTAGATAACGAACTCATACCAGATCATCAATTCGGCCTTCAAAGAGAAGAAGTATTGTTCCGCTGCCTTCCTTGACATAGCCCAGGCCTTCGATAAGGTCTGGCATGCGGGGCTACTGTTTAAGATCAAGAACAACTTGCCACACACTTATTTCCAACTGTTCAAATCCTATTTAAGCAACAGACACTTCCAAGTAAAGTTTTAAGATGAGCTAACGAAACTACACTTTATTAACTCTGGCGTACCACAGGGAAGTGTTTTAGAACCTGTGCTCTACCTACTGTACACGGCAGATATTCCTACCACCGACCACACGACCACGGCTACATTTGCAGATGACACTGCAATTCTCGCAACTCACGAGAACCCTGCTGTCGCATCAAGAAATCTACAATTCTCCCTCAGCCAAGTGCAAAATTGGCTCCGACTTTGGCGTATAAAAGCAAATGGAACCAAATCCACACAAGTGACCTTCACACTCCGAAGGGAAAAGTGTCCAGCAGTAACCCTTAACAACACTCCACTTCCGCAAGCAGAAGACGTCAGGTATCTTGGTATGCACCTCGACCGCAGACTAACATGGAAAAAACACATTTTCAGCAAACGAAAGCAACTGGGTCTAAAGTACACCAAACTACATTGGTTATTAGGGCGGAACTCCAAGCTAACCCTACACAACAAGGTACTACTATACAAAAGCATACTCAAACCTATCTGGACATATGGGCTGCAACTGTGGGGAACCGCAAGGAACTCCAATTTGGAAATTTTGCAGAGATTCCAGTCTAGAACCTTGAGGACAATAGCAGATGCACCGTAGTACGTTAGAAATGAAGTCATCCATCGGGATCTCCGAGTGAAATTAGTGAAAGAAGAAGTGCAGTGCGCGAGTGCAAGATACATCACACGTTTAGAAAACCACACAAACCCTCTTGCTGTGAACCTGCTGGATAACAGCAATGCAGTGCACAGGCTGAGGAGACTCAGCCTCCTGGATCTTCCGGAACGATATTAGCCAGACTTGTGCATCAATACTATCTGTACACAGTTAATAAGTAACTATAAGGGCAGCCATCCAATGGGACGGCATCCCACATGTAACTCTATTTGTAAATTCACCTAACTTACTTATTGCTCACCAGAGCAGATTGTAAATATAAATAAAGTTAAAAAAAATTGTGTTAGGTAATGCTATATCTATTATAGCATCGTTTTTTGCTTATTAACAAGTGTAATAACTGCTTTGTTAATGATAAACCGTTTTATCTGTATATGTACGGTCTAAATATATTTTAAAATTGTTGTTTTGTAGCAATGTGTCCGGATTGTATTGATAATAAGATGCAGCAAATTCTATCAAGTCTAGCCTCTTGACTAGCTTTTGATATACATATAATTTTTGTAACTTGGTCATGCCGATATTTCTAATTTATTTGAGCTATGCGTACAGAACTTGCTGTTATATGTTGCATAGCGTCCTGTACTGCTTGTCATATTCGACATAAGTCGTCTGATAATGAAGATCTCGTATAATTTAGAGCTTGTAGTTTTTCGTGTGGATGGCAATGATAAACTCTTCTGTTTCATAATACAGCCCAGAGAACTTAAGCACAGTGTTTGCTGCTTCTTTGTCTACATGAGGTTCATTGATCTCATTGGGGTATCTACCATGGATGGCTCTTTTTGTTTCCAAGCTGCAATTTGTTTTGCTTATGTGCCATATTGCTTTACGAATTCGGTAGTGTGTAGTTTCAAACGGGTACCTATATTTATCAGCCAGAGTAACTGCTGGATGAAGCTGAGATTCGAATTAAAGAAGAAGTATTTTCGAAATGCCGAAATGATGCTTTAGTGTAGCTTATTATTGTTTCTATAAGACTTCTTCTCCCTTCTATACGTTGTATAATTTTGCCGGCCTTGGTGTGCCCTGCATAGTGTCAATATTGTTCAGGGTTTGCTTTCGATGCTTTGAAGTTTACTTTTAGACCAATGCATTATACTGAATGAATGTATATGCACAGGTATGGCGTATGTGTTTGTTGCAGAGGTTATGTTTTTACTGTTAAGTTGTGGCTTTAGTACTGTGTGCAAACTTGTTATATAAATTTGTGTTACTCTAATGTTAATAGCCTGATGGAATCATAGATATTTGTATCTGACTACCGCAGTGTTTGTAGTTCTTCGCCATTATAAAGTACAAATCCCACTACTCTTTGTATTCCTCTAGTAACAGTCTGCGTTCTGCATTTGTCCATTCCAAAGGTTATTTCTATATCGTTAAAGTATTTTTATGCAATATCGAGCAGGTTTTGTAGTTGAGTCTTTGTGGAGGCAAATATTTTAAGGTCATCCATGTACATCAAGTGTGTAAGTTTGTATTGCACTGTGCTACTATGCTTATTATTAAAGCCGCTTTGTGTTACATCTATCCGCTGTGACAGTGGGTTAAATGCCAGACAAAACTGCAATAAACTTAACACATTCTTCTTCTTATTATTATTTGTCTTATTCGACGGCGAGTTTAACACTGTTATGATACGACTATACTATGTTTAAAGATAAAATTAAAATTTGTAAAGGAAAATGGGATGTTATTACAATCCACATCAACCTATTATAATAGTCGATGATGTTTAAAACGTTTCACGAATAAATCTGAGATAAAGCAAATTAGTAATTGAATGATAGCTATTGAAACGTTACAGGTGGTTTGAAAATAAAGAGAATATTTGAAATACGGTTAAAGAAGCAGTGGCAAGTGCAAAATTCTAATAAGGGTAGAATTAAAGTAGGTGGATATCAAATAAGAATATAGACTGGAAGGCATAAAGAATGACAATGTAGTAGTTAGAAAGTTTGTTTACAATTACTAGAAATAACAACTTGAAAAATATGTAAGAAAATCGTTTTGGTCTAATTAAAAATATTGAATTGAACCCTCTTTTACTGTGAAAATGTTTTGGCTTATTTAAAAAGGGTAATATCTAAATCTACGTGGTATATAAAAAAGTTAAACTTTAAAAAGTAAGTAAGGGAAGTAAAGAATTGTTATTTACAAGTAAATAATTGAAGAGTTATATTGGAATAGTTTTATTGAGAAGAATACGTTTGAGAAGTAACATAAATACAAAGGAGTTACATCAATCTATTTGTTGTTGAGTGGGGAGTATAGAAGGACGTCGGTGAAGCTAGAGCGTACACTCCGGAAGGTAGTGGCAGAGACAGAAGGATATCTGAGATTGCTCTGTTGGCTGGTTGCTGTCAAGGATTTTGGGTTTCCTAGTGTTGGACAAAGCTTGTGACTGGTGGTCTGTTCGTGAGAGCTACATTGCAGGGAGCTGCTTAGACGGGTCGATTGCTGCTAAAAGATAGGTTGCAGATTTGAACATTGTGGAAATAAAATATAGAAGGTGGGTGATTTCTTAGAGTATACCAACTAGAAAGCAAATAAAGACATTTTAAAAGGTGAAATTAATTAAGAATCAATAACTTACTGTGTTATTTAATGTTATAATGTACCATTCTAACGATTGGGCATTTGTCATTCAGGTTTGAAAATTGTTGTTGACATTAGAAGTGATGTTCGATTTGCATGAATAGTTTAAAATATTTGAAAATCACTTTTTTTAACTTAAGTAACTAGATAACCGAACCCAACCCTGTAAGAGTTTCAGGCGCTATCAATATTTGAAAGTTTACATATTAAAAGGCACAATTTAAATAGAGTAGCCAGTGCAATACATTACAGACTAATTTGGCAAGTATATTTTATTATTATAACACTTATTGGAACCGAAGTGAATATAAGGTTTTCAATCTTTGCACACACTACCGATGGATAAATGATATAGCTAATATTACAACATCGGTGCTTTTTTGTGACAGCAGGGCGATAAAGTGTATTTTGAAACTGTAGTCAATTGTTTTCCATAGGATTAAAAATTCATTTGATAGAAAATTAAATAGGTGTGTTTATTGATTCAGTTGCTAAGAAAACTCGACCAGTTATCGGCATTGTTCCCAACTTATCGTCTTGTTCCTGCTTTAAGAATTTCTATTGTGTGATGTTTCATACTATTGCCTTTATGTGTGTCCCATATTATATAATTCATTCATTATCTTTAGCCTATCTTCTTGCAATTCTTACCATAAGCTTTTTAAATTAAGTATATCAACGTTATGCTTGATGTGCGCTTGAAACATTTTGGTAGAGTATTCAGCAAAATTTAAAATCTCCTAAAAAGTAAAACATGCAGCAACGCCCAACATAGATCACACATATTGAATCTTGAGGTTGGCGTAAAAGAGCCAACTGATATTCACCATACTGGTAAACTATACCTGAGGTGTCAAGAGATTTGAAACAACTGATTGTGTGAAACTATTATATACTAGATGATGCCTTTAATTTACTTACGTACATACCTACATACCTGTAATAACATGTCGATTAGACACAAGACTTCCTGTACATATATAGCGGTAATCCAATTTCTGCCTGTACATTATGGCCACCAACCAAGGGAATTCGCCGTCCAGGAAGTCATCGCCATCAATCACCGACGCCCGAGTGTTTACCGCGGTCAGTCCGCATTCTAGCTCCGATTCTTCAATCAACGAAGCAGGTGTGGTCGCAGCTACTGAAGACGGCAGCGAAAGCCAATCAAGCTCTTGGATAGGCTTGGGGGAATGCATAGAAGGTTCCGAAGACATTGGTGCAGACGTGGTGGGAGCTGTTGAAAGTTGATGCCAAGGAGTCGAAGGTAACGATGTAAACAATTCCCTTCGAAGTCGTTTATTTGGTAATGGTAATTCCCAAGTCAATGATGCAGACGTTGCGGATGCCATTGAAGGTAGCTGCCAATGCTCCGAAGGATAGGTAGTTGCAGTTATAGTTGGTGGCTGCAGCGTGGGTGTAATGATGCCCAGCTGCAACTTCTGTTCATGGGTTCTGTTCTGGTATGTCGCGACCCATATTTCGTTGATCCTCCTAGAGTCCACTGCAATAAATAGGGTATAATGTATGGTGTTCTAGCTAAAGCAGTAATCATACATTCTTCTGCAAGACCGGAGCAGTACACTTTCTTGTTGAGTTCTATTCTGGTGAGCTTCGGTATCACGCCTTGTGTGGGAAAGAATATTTTATAAAGTAAAAGACGTCCCGCTACCATATCGTCTGTGGTTGACTCTATTTCAACTTTAATGTTCTGGAAAATAGTTTGATGTAATTTTATAATAACATATCAGTTCAACATGAAAGATAGATGTTCATCCAGGTTTAAAACAATCCAACTTGAACACAATACAGAAAATATAGATGTTAGTTTATAGTTTGATAGAAAATTATTCCTTTCGTTCAGTGAGAGCTTGAATTACTAGTCGTAAATAATTATTTTTGTATATAGAATTGTTATGAGAAATTTAGGATGTAGGCTAATGCTCGTCTCAATTGCTATTTAGATGGCATTTATTGCCCGTGCAATAGGCAACTTTTCATATGTCGTTTGACATCATTGGAAAATATGAGTTGGTCACAAGCTCTGTCAGTATTTAGCTAAGGTTCAATTCCGAAAAATTTATTTATTGCCTTTTTCTCTCTCATTGCATTCTCCATAGTGTTCTTTAATAGTCGTAACTTATATATGTAATATGATTTTTGGAAAACATATTCTATTTCACAAGCGCTCATCTTAGCATTACTTTTATTTCATAACTTTTGATTAGAATTGCCATTTTGGTGCACATTTGATATGTGGTTTTCGTTTCTTTTTTTAAATTCCGAAAAGATTGCAGTTAAGATTTCCGATGGGATTTGAATAAGTTTTCCATGTATATCGGTCTTATTTTACAGTTGTTTTTCTTAATTCAGTAATTTGCGACTACCGCAATTGCGCCGGATCTATAGTGGACAATTAATTTGGAGCGGTTTTTATTTGATCGTGCCATTTATTTGATGGTTGATTTTTCTCCTCGCCTTGTGGCAAATTTGTCAAAATAGAACTATTGAAGCCTCGACTTTAAGATAGTTCGAAGGGACTCTCGAGGTAAGACATTGTTCATTCAACATTTTCGTACGCTGTTTTGATTTGGGTAATTTTTGTATATTGTAAGCTATTCATTACACATGGTTTTTTATTGTTTTTTTTCCTTGAGCGAAAAGCTTATCTAGTTTTATAAAGATTGGTGACCCGTCTAAAGTCAAATTCATTATCCCTTGGAAGAACTACATTTCGTGGTTACAATATTTAATAGAGACATTTTGAATTCCTCGATAAACTGCACATTTCTTCGACGTGCCAAAGGCTTGATTTCTGAGGCTTTCACGGCAATTGTCATTAAGTAACAAACTTGCTATAATTACAGCTTTTTCCCAATACAATTTCCGTATCTGTTTTACTATAATTTCTTCGACTACAAATTATGGCCTTGTCTTTGTAATACATTATTGTGTTGACGTGGTTGGTTGAATGATTGCATTGTACCCTTGAATACAGAGTAGGCAAACTTCGATGTTTTTATACGGAATCTCGATAACTATAGGAGGCAAAATGAACCCCCATCCTCAATCTCATTTTTCGAGAATAGCGTGTTAGGGCTTTTTAACTTAGATTCTGAGCGATCTCTCAGAGCAGCATAAAATTAGGTACACCTGAATGCAAATACCGGCCGCCAACTCAGCGTTATCGGAGGCGTGTGGTTCTTAAGAACGAAAATGAATCGGTAGAACATTAATTACTAAAAGGTGATCTAATGAGAAATTGTAAACTCTATACCCAGCTAAAACACACTCCCTGAAAGATAGCTTCAATAAATGCAATCAAACAGTAGCTGACTCACCTTGTATACTGACAATTTGAGATCATTTAATTTCATGCTAATATCACAGTACAATTTTGCAATTAATAACATACAAATAGCATAAATTGTAATGGTAGGAACGCTCTAAATTAATAACTACATGCGCTAACTATACTCACAGTTTCTGACATAACAGCAGTTTATACCATGTTAAAAACAGACAGCTTCGCAAGCTACTAGCCGCAAAAGGTCCTGGAGCTCAGTTCTGGAAGACGCTGATCGCGTATCTCAAGCTTCGGCCGAGAAGTTCCTGCTGCCGTCGGTGGTAGTTCTTAGCGTAACACAGCGCTGCTCCAACGGGATCAAAGTGCCAAACCTCGGGGCCAAGGAAAGCGGTTCCGTGAAGGCTCGACAGATCGAATCGGGGAGCCTGCAGCACGTTGCCGTAAACTCAGAACGAACGAACGGCGCTCCCAAATTCAGTGCGGCCGCCGGGCCGGACAATCTCGCTGTCGAGGCTAATTCAAGACCAGCAAGGCGGCTTGCTGTAAGAGGGAAAAAGGTCCCAGTAAAATACGCAAAAACAGGATTCCTAACGTGAATAGCTACTCACCCCAGGTGGTTTTTGGGCACAAAAAAGAACAGCTTGCCCGTGCAATCACTGACAAATCCGCCGAAACGAAGGGAACATCGTCCTTTAATAAGTTCGAGGTCTCAAATCCACGAAGACGTGAGGGTTTACATAACTCCACTACATCAAGCCAACTAAAAACCCTATAAAAGCATCCCAGAACTTGTGAATTGCATCTTTTATGAAATGCTCGCTTCCAGCTGCTAGCGACAAAAGAGCTTGTCAAGGCCTGCCATCGGTTTTTCCCAGATAAAAGCATATCGCAATTGTCACGGCCAAATGCCGGTGCGCGGTGCCCGGGAAAAATAACATTCAAATTCGAAATTACTACAGGCAGCGTATTCTACACGTAACAAGCGTAATGGTGCAAATTAAAATTGGCTATGGTCTTTTGTTTTCGAGTAAACGGAAGTTCGATTTTTCGACTTTTCGTGTTGTGACTATATCTCACTTATTTATGAAAATAGAGAAAAGTAATATTCTTTAGGCACTTTTTTGATGAGAATGCAGTGGCGTAGTCAGGTTTTCAACAATAGTTTAGAATTTCGAGTTATGCCATAAACTTGTATTTTTTATGTGAAATTTATAGTTGGCTGTACTATCATAAAAAAGAGGATTTTTTTTTATTCTCGTGATATATCTCATGTGGGGCCGATTTATTCATTTTTACTACATTATAGCAAAAACTCAAATTTTCAAAGTAGTTTTTAGGGTTTCTCCATTTTCTAGTTGAAGGCACGTGTCGGTTAGAATATACCTAATTAAACAAAGTATTTGTCACTGGGTTGTTACAATGCTGAACGTTTGATTGACAGAATTAGTAACGTTTGACTGTTGCTTATAATGTAACACAGCGTCCGTCATAAATTTCGTCACATGAAAAATTGTTCTATCCATTTACGTATCAGAAAATGTTATGCTTTATAAAAGTTCCTGCATCTTCTCAAATTAAAAATGCACTTGCCAACATTTAAATATCTTCTTCCGTATACGGGGGAGTTCGAAAATATGAATATGGCTCAAGAATAAAGTACTCTTATTTTTCAAAATACAAAAAACATGCATTTGGAAATATCTGTTGTAACATTTCAATTAAAACTTGTAATTGGTTTGAATTCTTATTGATGTTCGGATAGTTTTTCTTAAGTTTTCTTTTAAGATGCATATCTTTTTTAAATTTGAACACAAAATAATTTCATTTTTTCAACTAATCTCTGTTAACGAAGTTTTCTGCTCCCTAAGTAAGCGAAACTCAAGTTCGACGATACATACTTATCGTATCCGATAATAAATTTGAAGTATCCCATTTTCTGTAATGCGCAGGGTGTTAAGAAAGATAGGAAAAACCATTAAAAATAGTTTTTAGGCATAGGTGGCTGTGATTTCATATTTGACACCTTCTTTCAATTAAAACAACTTTTTAAAATAATATATTTGTATATTTTGAAAAATAAGGGTACTTTATTCTAGGGTTATTTTCATATTTTCGAACTTCCATCATGCGAAATGAGATATTTAAAATTTGGAAAGTGAATTTTCAGTTTGCGAAGGTGCAAGCACTTTTATCAAAATGGAATCTTCTAAAAAACGGATAATAACAAAATTTTCATGTGTCCAGATGTATGACGGACACTGTATGTTATGTTATATATTATAATGTATCAATGTAATGAGGAAAACTCCTCTTTTTCATGATGCCGTATCCAACTATGGGTTCCATATAAAAAATAAAATTTTTGAAGGTACAACTCGAAAATACAGAGATTTTTTATTTTAAACTTACTACGCCACTGGATTATTATCAAAAAAGTGTCTGAAGAACGTAGACATTTTTTAAATAAGCCAGATGTAGCCATAAGACGAAACTTAAAAAAATCGAACGGACACGTTTGATTGACGAGCGTAAGCTAGTCAGACAGGTCCGGCAAGGCACACGAAGACACTTTTACTCCGAATAGCATATGCTATTTTATTTTCTCCCGAACTAATATCAATAAATATACACTGACTGCCAAAAACTCGGCAGACTTAATTTTAAAATTCAATTTTTTAAGGTGAATACTTTAAAGATTTATAGAAAAAATAATATGAAATGTTACTTGCGCTTTGAAATAGATATTAATTATCATTGAAAAATATTTCTTCTAAAAAGCGCCTTTTATTGAAAACGTAAAAATGATGGAAAATTAACATTTTGAATTATATTTTGCAGTTATAAATCTTTAAAGTCTTTAACTAAAAAATTTGAATTTTAAAAATGAGTCTTGGCATGTGAAATTTTAAAAATATGTAAACAATTTAAAAATATATTTTTTCCATACTCTTGAACAACTCCAAGCCATAGAAATAAATGAGGCGGAAAGAGAAGAAGAGCCAAATGAAACAAACATAAAAGAGGGAAATAACGAAATAATAGAAAACAAAAACACGAATAAAAGAGTAGAAATACAAGGAAATGGAAATGAGAAAAGGCTGTTGAAGATTACCAAAACACTTCTCAAAAAAATAGCAAAATTTAATAATGACCGGAAACAGAAAACGAACACAGCTATGCAAAAGAATAACGAGAAGGAAATTCATGATAAATTTAGTGAAAGGATAGGGAAGGAAAACGTAATAGAGAAGAATAGAGAAAATAGTAGTAACGATTTAAATAACCAAGAAATAATAATAGGGACATGGAAAATTAGAACGCTGACAGGAAAAGAAATGTAAATAACAGAAGAAATCCAAAAATTCGATATAGAGATAATGGGAATTAGCGAAGTTAAAAGGAAGGGAAAAGGCAACATACAACTGCCAACTTTTATTCAGGAGTGCAGAACGGACAGAGGAGTAAGAAAGAAGTGGGTATAATTTTATCAGAAGAAATAAACAAAAGAATTAGTAAATGTACACCAATAAACTCAAGAATAATAGAAATAGAAATAGAATTAAATGGGAAGGTTAATATAATACAAATATATTCGCCAACAGAGGAAACAGAACGAGAAGAAGTAACAGAGTTGTATTGTAATCTGCAGACAGTCGTAGATAAAATCATGGAAGAAAACAATAGATTCATCAACCATCATTAGAAACGATAAACATAGGGGAGGGGAAAGTATTGGAAGATATGGAAATCAAGGAGAACTAGGATTAAACAGGAATGGCCACAAAATGTTGGAATTCTGCCAGATAAATGAATTACTCATCGGAAACACGATATGGAACCGGAACAAAGAAAAGTATACGTTTATAGCCGAAGAAAGAAATGCTAAGAGTATTATAGTATATATAACATACACGGAAACTATGCAAGGAGAGATAGAAACAGTAAAGACAGAAATAGAAGCAAAATCGAGAACCCAACACAGATTAGTCACAGCCGTAATAAAAAAAGTGGAAGTAGAGAGAGGAAAGACACTAAACTATAAGAAAATACCCATATACAAGATAAACAACAAGGATATATCAAGAAGTATCAAACAGAAACCGAAGAATTTCAAAAAATAGAGCAGGAAGAAGAATTACAACTAGAAGAAGGATGGTGGCAATTTAAAGAAATAATATACAATAAGGCAGCTGAAATATGTAGAATGAGAAGCTATAATAATCATGTGAAGAGAACTCATTAGTAGAATGAGGAAGTTAGACAAGCAATTAAAGAAAAAAAATCCTGAAAAAAATACTTAAATTCAAAAGAGCAAAGAAGAAACTATATAAGGAAAAGAAATATAGCTAAAAATATGGCTAGAGAAGCAAACAAAAAAGCTGGGAAGATTTTGGTACAAACTTAAATGAAATGTACAAAATAAACAATAGAAAATTTTTGAATCAAGAGGAAAACTAAAAGGGAACAAAAAGAAACAAGTGAGAGGTATCAAGAACAACAATAGTGAAATAAAAACAACCACAAAGGAAATACTAGAGATAAGATCAGATTTTTATACGAACAAATTTAAGGAAGAACACCAAGAAAATATAGAAAGAAACACAGAAAAGAGGAAGTAGTGGAAGAGGAGTTATATGAAACGATAGAAGAAATAACAATGCAGGAATTAGAAGAGGCACTAAGGAAAATCAAAACGGATAAAGCTTGTGTCATAGATAAGATCCAGAAATGATCAACTACTTATGAAAGGTTACTAAAAATATGTAGAACAGCATGGGAAAAAGAAACAATCCCAAGGGATTAGGATGATAATATCTTACTGCCAATATACAAGAAAGGAAGTTATTCAGAATGTAACAACTACAGAGACATATGCCTAGCAATAACTAGCTACAAGCTGTACACAAAAATAAGAAAAAATAGACTGCGAAAGGTAGTGGAAAGTAAGCTGGAGGATGAGCAAGCAGCATATAAGGCGAGCAAATAAACTAATGACAATATACATATAATTCGCAACATCATAGCAAAAAAAGTAGAAACGGGCAAATAACGTCAGGTAACTTGTTTAGACTTAAGGCCCACATTCGATACAGCAGACAGAAACATAATATAGAATTGCTTGAAAGAACTAGATGTACCAAGAAAATTAATCAAAGCCTATATACGACAGCAAATGGAATATTACAAATGAACGGAGAAATGTCTAAGAAATTTGAAATGAAAAAGGGAATAAAACAGGGGGATGGTTTCAGCTCACTGTTGTTCATAATATTAATGGATAGACTAGCGAAAAACTCGTACAAGATTAAAATCAGAAAAACAACAAACAGTCTTCAGATACAAGAGATTGGAACCACTAAAAATTGATAATCTACTTTACGCAGACCACATCGTACCTACTGATAGCAGATAATTATATTAAGAAGATGGAAAAATTAGTAGAAATATGGACAGAAGTAATAAGAAAAGTAAATTTCGAAATGAATGTAGATAAATGTAAAACAATGAACATAAATAAGAAAGACAATAGAGATAACATGATCTGCATGAAAAAATCTGGTGTGATACACGCACACAACTTTCTTTTACAGTGATCTTATAATTAGCCCAAAATTGGATTTTAAATTTTTAATCATTTGTCAAAAATTTTCAAAAATTAAAAATTCTACAAAAACGGTACAAAATAGAGCATTAGTTGAAGAGGCAAATTTTCTCTAATATTTTAAGCTGAATTAAAAAATGTAATAATATAGCTAACGGGTTTTCTGTTTAAAATGGGAGTTAATAAAAAAAATAAAAATAAAATAAAAGAAACCCATTTTAGAAGTATTCAACTGGAAAATCACCTATCTCACATCAATACACATTAAAAATGTAATAAAAATGTGAAGTTTGAAAAAAATCGTTAGAGCCGTTTTTGAAAAAATCGAAAAAACTGAAAAATCACAAGAGTAACCACTTACTTAGGGTTATGCGATTTTCTTCAAAAGCTTGCTGTCGCATCTACATAGTACGTAAAACATATATATGAAGTTTTAAGGCCATACCTCTTTTAGTTTTTGAGATATTCTGTTCACAGGTTCCAACGGAAGATAGCCGGAAAAAAAATAGGAGAGAATACGGAATGAAGAAATAAGACTGGAAACGAATCAAGAAACAATAACAACCAATATAGAGAAAAACCAGCTGAATTAGTATGCTCATATAGTTAGAATGAATCCCAATACAACAGTCAAAAAAGTGTATAAAGCAAGAAATACAGACAAGAAAAGGAAGGGAAGGCCGAAGAAGAAGTGGGAAGACAGAATAGCAGAAATAAGGAAAAAAATCTGGTGTGATACACGCACACAACTTCCTTTTACAGTGATCTTATAATTAGCCAAAAATTTTATTTGTAATTTTTAAGCATTTGTCAAAAATTTTCAAAAATTACAAATTCTACAAAACGGTACACAATAGAGCGTTAGTTGAGAGACAAATTTTCTCTAGAATTTTAAGCTTAATTCAAAAATGTATTAATATACCTAGTGTTCTATTTAAAATAGGAGTTAATAAAAAAATATTAAAAAAAACAAAAGAAACCCATTTTAGAAGTATTCAACTGGAAAATCACCTATCTCACATCAAGACACATTAAAAATGTTTTTGAAAAAATCGAAAAAAACCGAAAAATTACAAGAGTAAACACTTACTTCCGGTTATGCAATTTTCTGCAAAAACTTGCTGTCGCATCTACATGGTACGTAAAACTTATATATGAAGTTTCAAGGCCATACCTCTTTTAGTTTTTAAGATATTCTGTTCACAGACAGATACACAGACAGACACACAGACACACCAATGAAAAAAATACGTTTTTTGGGTTCAGGGGACTCTAAAACGTGAAGATCTGTTGAAAACTCAAATTCGAATTTTTGGGGTGAATCCAATACTTCCTTTATTGTAAAAGGAAGTAAAAAGGGGAAAAACATTAGTACAGTTGAACGAGCTTGTCAAGTACCGCAAAGTATGAAAGAAATGGATTAAAAACTAAGGGTAGACTAAATATCCGACGCCCATAAAGGATTTACAAGAAGAAGAAAAAGTACAAGAATTTTTGGCTAAAGTTAAAAAAATAGGTGCTTTCTGGCATTGAGATTGTTCTAAACTAAACTGAACTAACACACGCTAAAAACAGCTCATTGAAATAATACTTAATTTCCGAAAAGCGCTGTTTGGACCTTGACAACTTCGAAAAACTCCATTTTATAAATAAGTAAGAATCACTCGGTATATATGATATGGGCTAAATAGGTTTTTAGACAAGCAAAAATTAGTATCGCAACAAGTTTTTTTGAAACATGAAAAAAAATGTTTCCCATATGATGCCGACTTTTTGACATATAAGACCCCCATGTTAATTACGAGGCATTCAAATATTGGCTTCTTTATTGATTTTACACAAAATTTCATTGAGGTTTTTTTAAAGAAGAGTGCATAGTGACGATTTACGTAATTTTAGATATGTTTTGCCCTAAACTTAAAATTAATAGGTATTATTAAATATGTTGGTAAAATTAATAAGTAGGTATTATTAAAGATTTTAAAAATTGAAGTAAAAACATAAAAGCAACCTGAACAATTTATTGTCAAACGTTGACAGTAATTTTATGAAATATGTATTTATTTACTAGCAATGTGATATTGTACATTTTCGTCATAGAAACAAAATATGAAAAGCTACTCATAACTCCCAAGGGACCTGTCAAATTTTTTCTCCCTCAAACTCTTGGTAACCATGCAGATATAGGCCATGTCTTAGCAACCATACATTGAGGCAACCCTTGATGTTACTTAAATATTTTAATTTTAAATGTCATTATGACATTTTGAAATTTCATACTATTCTTACTAATATGCTATTAAATAAAATATTGTATGCACCACGGGAGATATTCATGTTTTTTACCCTCGGTTGACTTACAGACCTCGGACCAGAGACCCTCGGTCTGTAATACTTGTCAACCTCAGAGAAAAAACATATTCATATCTCCCTTAATGCATAAATATCTATTTGACCCGTTTCGTATCTAAAGGTTTCTTAAAAGTAAAAATGACTTCATTGTTACGTGATAGAGCAAATGTCTTTTATTATTGTATCTGATCTACAAATTCTTATTTCAATCAGCAGTTTTCAACTAGGTTTATCAGTCAACAGTCCCCAATCAACACCAAATTGGTATTTGGTTTTAAAATTTCAAAAATTACCTAACACATTTTTTATAGCTATTTGAATTACTATGGTAAAAATTCATCATCGTTACCGAGAGTCCAGAGTTATACATATGACACTTTTACATTTTATGATGAGGCTATTTCTTGTATTCAGCTGTATTCGAAAATATTTAAATATGAAAAACAGGAGGCTAGTTGATTTATTAATAATCACAGTCTCTAATGGCAACGGGAGTCAATATTCTTTCCCGCTGTTATTGGAACAATCGACATTCTTGATACGCTCGAGCCTGCGGGAAAGCCGAGATGCGCCATCAGATCATAGACATGTTTTCAGCGCATCCCTCCTCCTGATCTCGACGATACCCGACCGGCCAATGGCAGCGTATAAAACGGAATTGATTACGGGGACTCGAGGAGATTATTCCGATGGAGCCAACCACGCTTCTACAGGCCGATTCCGCCGCTTCAGCTGAGGAAGGCTTCGTGCCTGCCTCAGCTGGGCCACCCGAAATATACCAGTTCGCGAATTAATCTGAGATTATTCCCAGAACCCAGGTCGAGCCTTAAGCCGATTTTCGCGGCGTCCGCCGCGGGAGGCCCCGCTTCTCGCGAACCAGGAAACATTCCAGTAAGATACCAGTAATTTACAAGAACTTGCTAGAAAATTAAAATCCTGTTCTCATTTCATAATTGTTGAAATTAAATCGAAGTTTACCTAGAATTCGGGGATCGTTAATAATAGCTAGCTCACCTGCACGAAGCCGTAACACCTTGGTGATTTCTCACAACGTGAGCCTGAGATCGGGCCACGCTACGTTGAAATTATCTAAGGTTCTGCAGCTGATTCGTTTAGAATAACGTACGCCTGAGATCGGGGTACGCGATTCGAAATAATCCGAGGTGAAACCATTCCATCTAAAACGAGTAAAAGTCCTGCAGGGTTTCTCATTAATAGCTAACACACCGTCGCGAAATGATAGCACTTGGTAATTTCGAACTACTGTACTCCTGAGATCGGGCTGCGCTATACTGAAATTAGCTAAAGTTCTAGATCTGATTCGTGCGAATCGTGTAGGCCTGAGATCGGACTGCGCGATTTGAAGTAAAATAACCCAACTTGGAGCAGTTCTATGTCCTGTAACTTTTCTAGTTTAATAGGAGGAAATCACACCTATCTGAGATTAGGTAGCGAAACTTCGTTAATTTTATTATTTACAAGCAAAGCCGACCGAAGGTCGTATTGAATGATTGTAACTCATTCGATGTCCCAGAATTTATTAGTCGCCCCGCGAAAATTTTGAAGTGGTGTCCGGACCTCGACGCCGTAGCAAAATTTACTACTTTACAGTCAATTCCCCCAGGGCATAATTCACCTACCTTCAAGCCCCGTAGTTATTTGACCTCGGCACACGTACGAGCTATCTGTTATCAAAACTCATAGCCTTCGTCCTCCTATGGTTATCACTAAATAACCTGCAGGGGTCGCACACGTGGGCAATAAGAGTAAGGACATCCAGGTGGTATTCGGAAACTAAAGGGCTTTTATTAAACAAAATCCGAGATAACCTAGTACTTTCATTAATTTGAGGAACTGACATTTGTTTGAGTTCCAGCGGTTGCCCAGCGGTTGAGAACTACGACCGCCCAGCCAGTTGGGTGGCCGAACAGTATCAAGAATCCAATTAAAGTTTATTTTGTATTTATAATTGAGAATGATTTATATGTTGATTTATTTTACAAGTAAAATTTTATTATGTATATAGTAGTAAATAAATGTATCTTCTGTTATGAGTTGTTCTTTGAATCAGTCAAGGTATAAGTAAACCGAACCTAGGCTTATACAGAAGCTACCATAAGGGTATATATAATTAGTGCTACAGATTAACTTACAAAATTAAATATAAACCAGAAATCGTTGTAAAGTAACCCGGTAGCATTATAGAGCTAACAAAAGATTATCATGTTACTCCAATTGGATTATCATGTAGTGTTCTTTGCAAAATCTAAATCGAATTTTGCTGTAAAACAAATAAGAAAGCCCACGTTACACCATGTATATTAAGGTAAGTTAAATATTTTCGTTATTCAGCGTCATGTTAGATGTATGTAATAGTAGATTGTAAGTTAAGAAAAGTGAGACTTTTTCAACATTTAATTTACGAGCGAAAGCAGCAAAGCGAGCGGATTAATTTTGCATCAACATGGAAGAATCACTTTTCTAACATATTCAACTTTTACTTCCTTTTTCAATAAAGGAAGTATTGGATTCACCCCAAAAATTCGAAATTGAGTTTTCAACAGATCTTCACGTTTTAGAATCCTCTGAACCCAAAAACATATGTTCTTGTTCATTCGTCTGTCTGTCAGCCTGTCTGTGAATGTGTGTGTGTGTGTGTGTGTGTGTTGTTGATGTTTTCAACCGCGAAACAGTGCCCAAATTCATAGCTTTTCGATGCAGTTGAGCAAAAATAGTTATTTATACAACGAGTAGCCACTTTTTTGCACGTTGCATACATATTTTTTTCCATTACCACATATTTATGCTAAAATAGATTACGAAATGTCAACTTCATTTCAAATTGAAAATTCATTAAAAATCAAGTTAGGTATGCTTTCATCGTTTTAAATTAAAAACTTGCCACATTTAATAAACAGTTTTGACAGATGTGTGCAATAAAGTGGCAGACGTGTGCAGTAAATTTTTTATTGCATGGTATGCAATAACAACATGCTTTTGACATATATGGAAAGTGTCAAATAATCGCCTCCTTTAGGAAATGATAGTCAAAAAATTTATTTATTTCAGTAGTTATTAAGTAATGATTATTAGGATTGGAATTGCTATATTGAAGATTCGGTTACATAATAAATATAACCCTACACTACAAAGCTAATGGATTTCTTTAACAATGTATATGTATGTTATATGTTATTCAGTAATTTATTGAGCATCAAAACAAATAACTCGATAATATTGTGAAGTGGTATACCAATTATACCAGAGACCATTTACAACATATTTTGACCCGAATGGTTACCGGTAAAACGCTCTACCAACATCTTTTAAAAAACTGAAAATAAATGTTTGATGAAAACATTCTTTTTCTGGCATCCCAAAGAATGCATGCAAAATACAGGGGGTCAGGAGAGTCAACCGTGTCACTTCTGGAGATGCTAAGGGACGCTATACGGAGTCGCAAAGTCCTAATCCATTTTTGGCTTAGAAGCATAGTTTTCATAAAAACGAATGTTGAAAATGAAAAAGAAAAAGTTGAGAACTGCTGTACTTTGCTTTAAATTGGAGGCTTGACGCAGTGTCTTGAGATAGACTGGGAAAACAGTTGTCACATATGCCGTCTACATACATAATTTATTAGCTTTTAGAACACTTAAAACGGAGTTTGATAATTTTAAATCCAACAATGAAGACAAAATATCGACGCACTCACAGACCCAACATCACCAGAATACCATACACAAAAAACATATCAGCATACTCCTGCACGGTGTATATTTTTACTACAAAAGTCAAACAGGCAATTATTTATTACATTGACATTAATTGACAAAAAACATCAAAAACACAAAAACGCAGTAGGTACCATACAGCGGTTCACAAAATTTGCGGTACCAATTTCAACCGTGAATTCTGAAGAAATTATGCGTCTAAGCCAAAAATGGATTAGGACTTTTCAACTCATATAGCGTCCTGTAGCATCTCCAAAAGTGACACGGTTGACTTTCCTGACACCCTGTATATGTATTTGTTTAAACTAATTTTGCCGATTAACGGATTAATTTTCATTCTCTACTAGTTCCTATGGGCTACAGTTTCAAAAGACACCGTCTGAAACAGCTATCTGCTTCACAAGCTCAGAAATTGCGTTGGAGGTTAAAATTCTAGTTCGATTCAGCACGTATGCTTGTAAAGGACTCAAGTCAAAGGTCGCCTGTGAAGTAAGGTATATACGCCGAAACGTAAAATATAAACAGCTATACGCCATTTTGAGTCAAGTCCCAAGTATAACAACAAGGCAACCATATAACAATGCAAATCGCAAAATTATTTTTAAAACGACTATTCTGCTTCATAGCTCGAAATTTGCGATCCTGGCTAAAATTCCGGTCCAACACGCGAACTTGAAGATGATTTAAGTCAAAGGTCGTCTGTGGCCAGAGGCACTTCGCATCGTAAAACATGAACAACTAGACGAATATCATTTTGCGTCATCTCTCACTGATACCAGGAAACAGTCTAACAATGCAAATTGTATTGCTGCAATGTGGCCAATACTGACCTGCTCCTCATCGTCCAAAAACCCAGAATAGGACATGTTCACCAAGATGTCGTAATTTCCGCTGTAGTCGTTTTCTAACATAACCCTTCCATAGGTGTTCCCATTTTTATCCTGAAGGTACTGGAACAAATCGGGGCAAGGGTTCGGCGGCAAGGGGGCCGAGTCCAGGCACTGAAAAAAGGCACCCGCGCTTAGAACAGTCAACAGTGCTCTTCTCATTTTGGACGTTCGGGTCTCACTGATCTTCGGCTGGCTATGACCCAAGTAATTGCATCTTCCCTGGGGCCGATTTGTCTAAAACTGGTTTAGCATTGCTGACGCTTTGGAAACAACAACATCAAATATCCCCTTGATCACAAAAAATGCGTTGTGGTTGCTGGTGTCAGTAGACAAACTGCGGCCTTCAATTAATTAAAGCACTTCAAAATGCCTGAAATGCTTTCAAGATCTACATTACTCTATGCAGATGATTTAAAACTATTTTATACTATTAATGACATTTCTGATTGCGAACGACTGCAAGATGATCTTAATAAAATCTGGGAATGGTCGGTATCTAATTAGTTAAGTTTTAATATTAAATAAATGCCAATATATGACCTACTCTCGTAAATCAAATTCGATTTTGTTTCAGTACACCATGAATAATGTTAATTTAGAGAGTGGCGTAACCTTCGATCCATCCTTAAAATTTAATCAACACATTGAAATTTTATTAAATTCTGCATCCAAACAATTAGGCTTTTTAATTCGTAATTCACATTCATTTAATTGTATTGACACGTTAATAACTCTTTTCAACTCACTTGTACGTACTAGATTGGAATATGCGGACATAATTTGGAATCCATGCTATACTTATTACACAATTAGAATCGAAAGAATACAGAAAAAGTTTTTAAAGTATTGTCTTTATAAGTCCGGTGTTAATGACGTCATCACTGATTATAATTCTCTGTGTCTTCATTTTAATTTCACTGAACTATCAAATCGTAGAACGTTACATTTGTTAATTTTTCTATTTAATTTAATTTATCGGTTGCAGGATATTAATCCCTTGTTTACATATACAAAAGTAGGCTGGTAACTAAATCATAACTGATCTGTACGGTAATAGTCCATTACCGTACATGGCAACCATAACCATACAGCAACCGATAAACTATTGAACAAATCACGGATGTTATGAATCATAACAGCCTCAGATGTTTTAAAATCCTCGCTCTGCGAGCTCAGATTTCAATACAACATCTGCGGCAGTTATGATACTCATAACATTCCTAGATATGTTAATAGCTATAATTATCATGTTGACGCCCCTACACTTTTATCACAATTACAATTCCGACTGCCTGATTTAAGGACCAGATCTCAATTTTCATTTTCATACCCGCTTTCTAGAACTAACGTGCATTTCAAATCGCCTATTCTAGCAATGTCAAATGCGTTCAGTAAATTAGACGTAAATATTGATATATTTTCGCTCACAAGTGGTCAGTTTCGTGCTGCAATTTCCGACTGAAGTAATTTTGTACTCGGAGAAATGTTTTATTATTGTATGTGGATTTAGGCGGTGAATTTCATTTTATTATTATACTATTCAACTGTTGTGGTGGTGGTATGTCATTGTTTAGTTTAGGAGATAGTTATTTTGTTTTATTTCATTTAAGTCTTGGCGACACTAAGTCAGTTATTAATTTAAGTCATTTATGTTTCCTGTAATTGGGAATTTACTTCCCGTTGGAAATAAATCTATTTATTATCATTATTATTATCAGCTCGGCACACATTTTAGTTCATGTTGAGACTCTCAAGGGGACACACAATAAGTTCACATGCGTGATAGCGACGGTCACTGTTTAATAATAATAATAATAATAATAATAATAATAATAATAATAATAATTGCTCAACAGGAAACCTTATTTACAGAACAAATAACGAAAATATAACTATAACTATAATTAATCGTTAGCTACAGCGCTTTAATGCCACACTTCGTGAGCGATTCCGGGCAGAAAAATGTATATCACATGCCGAACCAATATGATTGTAGTTACAGCACGTCATATAAATCGATGATTTTATCATTATATTCGTGTTAAGAGTGGAACAATAAAAAAGTGTATGGTGTCTAGACTGGACCCTGCAGGGCTTATTCAATTTAAATTCACAATTTACGGAACACCATGTTGGTATTTAATTTTGAGGTTCGTTTCCCCTGAAGCGAGTCGTCTATTATTGTTGGGATTAAATTTACCTAGCTTTCTAGTTTTAACAAAAGCTTCTATTGAATTCGGAATATGCGACTTTTAAGATCTCAGAAACCGAATTATGGTTACTTTCTTTTTGTGTAGCCTTGTCAGTTTCATCTTCACTAAGCCCAAACACACGGCGATTACGTCTTTCGATCTCCTCGACAACTTCCTTAAATTTAAGGTGGCTGATTGAAGATCTGCCGTTAAACCTGTAATTTCTTTTTGTAAGTTTACGATGATATTTTTTTACGACCGAATTACACTGCCCACGTCTTGACAAGTGGAACATGACTAGTTAAGTGACTTATTTCCATTCAACATACGAACTCTGTATGCTGACTAGCGACAGTTTAGCATACGAAAATAGAAATATTTTCTTTGCAGAAACAGTATTCAACAGTTTGGTGGTGATTTCATGCCTAGTTACAGCTACATGAAGAATTTAGCATTGGCTTGTGCCCCGATGTTACGCCTATGGTTTCGTGGAGATGATAAGTTCTCGCATAAATTATTCGCCAAGGTTGATAGGTTATTTGTGGAATAAATTAAAAAATTTAAATATTGGCGCTAAAGCTAAAATTGCAATCCCAACACATTTATCTGAAGTCAATGAAATAAATAATTTTTATATAAATTTGATTCCTGACATTAACAATACTGACGTTGACGATATTGTAAGTTTCTATCAAAACAATAAATTAACTTCGAAAGATGTACAATTTAAGTTTAGAGAGATAAATACTTCGGATGTACTTAAAATTATTCATGAAATAAAAACTAATGCCGCAGGACACGATGGATTAAATATAGAAATAATAAAACTTTGTATGCCTGCAGTGCTTCCTTACCTTACTCACATAATTAACTGTTCACTTCTTACAAATTTCTTTCCAGATAGCTGGAAGAAAGCAGTAGGTATTCCACTACCAAAAAAATCAAATTCTGAGGGTTATAAAGACTTAAGACCAATTAGTATCTTACCTGTTTTGTCTAAAGTTCTTGAATAGGTGATGAATTCGCAACTGAGGATATATTTATATGAAAATAAGATAATACCTGACATTCAGTCTGGCTTTCTACCTAACAGAAGTTGTGCGACAGCCTTACTATATGTCATAGATGAAATTCTAACCGCTACTGATTCGAATAAAGTATCTGCGGTTACGCTACTTGACTATAGTAAGGCTTTCGATACAAAAAATCACAAAATTCTGCTAGCTATACTGAATTACATTGACTTGTCTGAATCTGCAATTGCCCTATTTGAAAGTTATTTGACAAATCGTATGCAGTGTGTAAAAATATCAATGTCTACATCTAATTATTTACCAGTTGTCAAAGGAGTCCCTCAAGGTTCTATTTTGGGGCCTTTACTGTTTATTATTTACACATCAACTTTTTACCAATGTGTTGAAACTTGTAAGTTGAAAATGTTTGCCGATGACTCTCAGTTGTTGCACTCTTTCTTCCCAGATAATTATAGAGACGCTGTACGTGATATCAACTTTGACCTCAATGCTATCAGTAAGGTGTCGCGGCAGCACTCTCTGGTTATTAATCCCCAAAAGTCAGTTGTTGTATTGTTTGGGAATAAGGGTGCTGTAGCTGTACTGACTGATAAGATACGAGTATCGATTGATGATCTTCCCATTCCTATTAAAAGCGAAGCTAAAGATCTTGGTCTCATCATAGATAATACATTTCGGTATGAAAAGCATATTACCAATTGTATTAGAAAAAGTATTCAGGCACTGAAGTTAATTTATCCCCATAGACACGCTTTGTCAATTGAAACCAAGTCGCTACTTTGTAATTCACTTGTTTTATCCAATTTTTCCTACGGTAGCGAGATCTATGGCCCTTCTATAACTCAGGATTCTTCTCGTAAAATGCAGAGAATTCAAAATTCCTGTTTACGTTTAATGTTTAGCATTAGAAAATACGAACGAATATCATATAAACTAAAAGACTTGCAATGGTTAAATATGCAAAATAGACGTCACTTACAGTATGCTACTCTTTGTCACAAAATTATTTAAACAAAGCAGCCAGCTTACTTATATAATAAAATCAACTTTAGGACAGATGTGCATACTCTAAATCTAAGATTTAAAGGAGGCATATCACCACCTTCACATAGAACAGTGTTATTCGAACGGTCTTTTCAGTTTCAGATTTATAAGATCTACAATGATATACCTAAAAAATTTAGAAAACTCCATCACATCAATTTTAAAACGAATATGTATAGCCATCTATACAGAATACAAATAAGTTAAGCGTCATGACAGCTAATAACATTGACTATTCAATTTACCTGTCATCTGTCAAAAAGTAACCAATGAAAATCCAGAATTCTGACGTTTCTTGACCAACCAAAAAAATATCAGTGGATATATCTTCCTAGAAGGTATTCAAGTGACTATTTTTAACAAATGCTATTTTTATTAGAAAAAGTCAATATTAGTGTTCTGTTACTATAGAAATTGCGTAGTTTGTTGCTAGATTTACTGAAAACTAATTTGAAAAAGTAGTTTGGTTCATTAAATAGTCCCTCGAATACCATTCTTAGTCAAAGTTAAGTAGATTATTTTTGCGGTGGTATCACTACTCATGTCCATTGCGCTTTGGTACGATTAGGACGAGTGCGATAGCACGAGTCCTAATCGTACCAAAGCGCAATGGACATTCGTGACACCACCGCAAAAATAGTCGACATAACTTAGACTACTCATGGTATTATAAGTGATTATTGTTGTTAGGAAGCAATTTGGAACTATTAGTAAACGTGCAACGACATCACTTATCTATATATGTATATGTTATTTTTTTTTGTATTTAATCCATTAGTTGTAATTAACCAAGCTTTAAAACATACAAAAACCCACTACACTCTAATAATCGGTGATTTTAACGCCAAAATAGGCATAAGACAGGAAGAAAATGAAACAGGTGTAGGTCCTTTTGGACTAGGAGAACGCAATAAGAGAGGACAAAGGTTAATAAACTTCGTACAAGAAAACAACTATCACATTACGAATATTTACTTCTATAAAAAAGATAGCCGACGATGGACTTGGAGAAGTTCCAACGGAACTACCAAGAACTAGATAGATTACATCATCACAAACAACAAAAATATAGTTATGAACACAGAAACAATAAACTCAATTAACATGGGAAGTGACCACAGAATGGTGAGACGTAGAGCACGCTTTAATATAAGATCAGAAAGACAAAAGCTAATGCAACCTAAGAAAGAGAACGCAGACGTCGATCAACTAAAGATCAAGAAGATATAATATGAGCAGGAACTCAGAAAACTCATAATCACAAAGAACTCTTCATTGAATGAAATAAATAAGCAAGTAACCCAACACATCTTGAAAACTGCAGAAAAACTTATGACAAGGAAACTTCAGAAGCAAAGAAAACTCACAAATGAAACTGTTAACTTGATACAGAAAAGGAAGAAGATGAGAAGTGAATCAACTAATAACCAAAACGTCGATCTTCCAGAAATCAATAAAACGATAAGGAAGAAAATTAGGAATGACTTAAGAAATTACAAGAACCAACAAATCTTAAAAACATTCGAAAAAGGAAAAGTTTAAAATATCTTACAAAAACAATAAGAGAAGGAGGAAGAACACAAATAGTAAAAATAACTAACGAAAATAATGAGAAGATATCACACATAGATGGGATAAAGAGAACAACTGAGAACTATTATAAAAATCTGTATACAAGTAAAGAAACACCTCCTTCTGGAAAAACAAAGAAAGAGAGAAAACAAGTACAAAATGTAGGTTCAGAAGAGATACCATCCATAACCAAAGAAGAAATTACTAATTCCTTGAACAAATCGACAAAAGGACGAGCGGCAGGAGAAGATGGATTATTAAATGAAATGTTGCAACTACAAGGAGAACCAGTCCTGGAAATGTTAGAATGCTTATTTAATAAATATCTAGAGAACATAGATACGCCGGCAGACTGGGATAATGCAAATATGATTTTACTATATAAGAAAGGAGACAAAACACAACTAGATAATTACAGGCCAATAAGCCTGTTATCAACACTACATAAGCTATTTACCAAAATAATAACAGAAAGACTAACAACAAAACTAGACAATTACCAGCCACGAGAACAGGCTGGTTTCAGGAAAGGTTTCAGCACCCTAGACCATCTTGAAGTAGTAAGAACGTTAATAGAAAAATCTAACGAATATAACCTCCCCCTATGGATAGCCCTAGTCGATTATGAAAAGGCTTTCGACTGATCGAAACCTGGTCAGTCCTAAATGATCTCACTAACCGCCGAATAGATAGTAGATACACAACCCTTATCCAAAACATTTTCAAAAAAGCGTCATTCCAAGTAACACTCCATGGAAAAACAAACAAAATCCAAATCATTAGAGGTGTGAGACAAGGGGACACAATGTCTTCTAAACTGTTTACTTTGGCATTGGAGGACGTATTCAAAGAGCTAAGCTGGGAGAAAAAGGGAATCACAATAGAAGGCGAATATCTAAGTCATCTGCGTTTTGCCGACGATGTGGTTCTGATAACGTCTAATAGAGAAGAACTACAAGAAATGCTGACAGAACTGTATCAAGAATCCAAGAAAGTGGGACTTAAAATGAACACCTCAAAAACAAAGTTCATGACCAATGAAAATATTGCAGATGAGGATATAACAATACAAATTGACAATTTACAAATAAGAAAAACCGAATCATACGTATACTTAGGCCAGAAAATGACACTATCAAAAGATAACCTCAAGGCAGATCTCTCTAGATGGATATCACTGGCATGGTCAGCTTTTGACAGCCTTCACGATATTCTAAATTCAGTCTCGCCAAACACATTAAAGGAGAGAACATTTGACCAGTGTGTGCTGCCTGTGCTGACCTATGGCACAGAGACCTGGGCTATAAATAAGGAAATAATACACAAATTGCAAGTAACCCAACGTGCCATGGAGACACGTATGTTAGGTATACATCTTACAGATCAAATGAGGAAATTCGCAGACGGTTCAGAGTGACAGACGTAGTCGAAAGAGTTTGTAAATTGAGATGGAGCTGGGCCGGACACACCGCCAGACTAACTGACAATCGATGGACTCGCCGAATTATCGAAGGCGGCCACGAAACAACAAAAGAAGCCGTGGACGTCCATTAACAAGATGGACAGACGACATCAAACGATTAGCTGGCACAAAGTGGATGCAAAGAGCTCAAAGCCGCAGTAAATGGATAGAATTGCAACAGACATATCTACAAAGGTGGATGATAAGTTAGAGGAGGCATAAATCCGTCGATGGATAACATTGCTGAATATGATGATGATTAATAATAGAGCATATGGAATCTCTACGACATATCGCCCACCTTCTAGCAACAGATACGATTTTTTGATAGATATTAGAACAATCATGCAAAACTGTAATCAGCAGTTTGAGATTTTTGCTGAAAATAACAATATCGACATTCTTGATACAACCAGTATAACGTCTGCAAAATATTTGATCTTGTTGAACGAATTTGGCTTTATTATATATTTACAAAAACCAACAAGAGTGACGGCCAACCCAGTAACTTGTATCGATCATCTTTTTATTAAATGTGGAAATAATTTAATTCAAAATGTATTTCTAGTAGTCATTGAAACTGCGATTTCTGATCATTTCCCAATTAGCTTACTTGTCAAAAATGACGATACAACATTATCGAATTTCAATTCAGATTTTTTTATAAAAATATAATAGTAATTGATTATAATAAATTGAGTCATAGACTATCTAATGACATATGGACTGAAGTAATTACATCTAATGAAATTAATCATTCGTTAAAGATATTCTTAAACAAAATAAAGACACATATCAGTCATGTACAAAAAATAATGAAAATATCATCTAAAAATTAAAAAATTTAACCATAGATGATGACAGAGAGTATCTTAGTATCATTAAGAGAGAGAGAGATAAGTTAAGCCAGTAATAAAAAAATCCCCAAAATCTTCAGCTACGTGATTATTATCGTAATTATAGAAATAACATAACTAAATCAATACCTATAACAGAAAATAATTATTTCAAAACAAAATTAGAGCAAGTAAATGGGAATTTAAGAAAAACCTGAACTATAATTAACAAAGCAACGAATTCTACTTTAAAATAAACCTGTAATAGGTGACATTGCCAATAACGCTGATAATAATAACTGATGATACAAATGAAGCCAATTTCTTTAACAATTTTTTCGAGATGTGGCTGTTGATATGTCTAGCGGAATTGTTAGCGCTGATGATTGTACATTTGAAAAAACTTACGATCCGAACTCTATTTATCTGACACCTGTCACAGGGATTGAAATTATTACTTACGTAGAATCTTTAACAAATTGAAATCCTGTCCGACGAGATGGCATAACTAATAAAATTATTAAAATTGACAGCACCTTATAAAATCTTTAGTTCATTTAATTAATGTGTTTTTGCAAAAGTATTTTTTGTAGTCATTTTAAATCAAATTGAATTATTCCAATTTCTAAATCAGGCAATAAAACTCAGGTTACTAACCATCGCTCTTTCTCTCTTACAAACTGTATAGGGAAAATATTTTAAAAAGTAATTAAAGATAGATTGATGTCGTTTCTAAATTAATTTAACCTTTTATCCGCGTCCCAATATGGATTTCAAAAACACGTAGCAACTTATCAAGCCATATTCCAAATTACTAAAAATATATTGGAAAACTTAGATAGCAACTTGAAAACTCTAGTTTTCTTTCTGGATTTAGCAAAAACGTTTGATACAGTTTGTCATCACCTTCTGCAGCAAACTGGACAGTATTGAAGTTAAGAGGTTCATCTTATGATTTAATAGAAAAATATCTAACAAACAGGCAACCAACAGTCAATGGTAAAAATACTAGTACTGTGACTGTAAAAATGGGTGTTTTACAGGAAACTGTACTTGGGCCTATTCTATTTTTAATATATATTAATGACCTAACTAAATTAAATATTAATGCCAAAATAATATTTTGCGCTGATGACACTTCTGTTATTTTTGCTGCTGACAACCATGATACGCTGGTTGGAAGAGTGGAAAATGGTATGGCAATAATAAATCACAAATTAAATTCTGAAAAACTTACTCAATGTAAATAAAATAAAATTTATTCAATTTGCCGTATCACAACTACATAATGAATATATATATTTGAAATTCTCTTACATTTTATGAATTGCACAGCCCAAAACAAGGTTAACTGTAATTGGAATCAAAGTATTCAGCTTGTGAAATATATATAATACTTAGGAATATACATTGATGCTAAGCTGAAATGGAAAGCTCATATAGACGAACCTGTGAAAAAGATTAGAAAAACTATATACAAATTTAAGCTACTTAGAAATATATTAAAATTACTTTCAATAAAAGGTACAGTCAATAGTACCATATGGTATAATTGGATGTGGTGGATTAGCAAACTGTTATCTGAATACACAGGAAATACTACAAAAACAAATATTAAAAATTATATTTAAGAGAAACCATAAATACTCCACCGAATTATTATTCAATAAATCTAAAGTATTGACTATTCGACAATTATATATACAAAAATTTGCAATATTGTTTTTCACACAAACATCTAATTACATACATAACAAATAATTATGAAACATACTTGAAATGGAAATCTTATGTAGTTCTACCAAAAACAATTAAAGCCGCTTCTCAAATACATGTCTGTTATTTATGTTCAAAAATTTTTAATAGTACACCAACTCATATTAAATTATCAACAAATTTAGAAAATTATAAACGCAATTTAAAAATCTGGTGTGATACACGCACACAACTTCCTTTTACAGTGATCTTATAATTAGCTAAAAATTTGATTTTGAATTTTTAAGCATTTGTCAAAAATTACTAATTCTACAAAAACCGTACAAAATAAAGTGTTAGTTCAACAGACAAATTTTCTCTAAAATTTTAAGCTGAAGTAAAAAATTTTATAATATACCGGGTGTTCTATTTAACATATGAGTTAATATAAAAAAATAGAAAAGGAAACAAAAGAAACCAATTTTAGAGGTATTCAACTGGAAAATTATCTATCTCGCATCAATACACATTAAAAATTTATTAAACATGCAAAGTTTGAAAAAAATTGTTAGAGCCATTTTTGGGAAAATCGAAAAAAACTGAAAAATTACAAGAGTAAACACTATACTTCCGATAATGCGATTTCCTTCAAAAGCTTGGTGTTCAATCTGGATAGTACAAAAAACTCATATATGAAGTTTCAACGTTATACCTCATTTCGTTTTTGAGATATTCTGTTCACACGCACTCAGACAGACACACAGACAGAGAGATAGACAGACTAATGAACAAAAACATGTATTTTGGGTTCATGAGATTCTAAACGTGTTGAAAAACTGTTGAAAACTCAATTTCGAATTTTTGGTGTGAATCCAATACTTCCTTTATCGTAAAAAATGGATTGCGGAACAGCATTTTGATTGTTACGCTTTACTAAGAGAACCTACTGTATAATAATTTTTGTAATTTTTACCTGAATATTTGTAAAATTTTGATATTTGCTTTTCTATTTTATGTTTATAAATACTGATCTTCATTTTAACATTATTATCTTAAGCCACGCACAAGCTTAAGCTCATATCACTAATACTGTTAATGTTTGAAATAAATATTGGAAATATATGTGTGAAATAAAACAAATAAATAAAAAGATATAATCATAAATTTTGATCTGAATCGTTAATTCAAGTTTTAACGTGGTATTTCCAATGATTGTCTAATTAACTTGTGTTTTTCTGAGAAAAAATATTTTTAAAGATCATTCCTTTATTTAAAAAGTGTCAGACTAACAGATGAATTGATTACACATAATCGAAGCTACTAATGTTGCTTTCTATGTCAGCCTTGTTTACACATATTTGGTCGCACTCTACATACATATACAGCGTGTCTGACAGCATACGCAGCATAAGAAAGTTTGTTAACTTTTCTTATAAATAAAAATGTAATTGCAGCATAAACGTAAGCGACCCGTGTATTGTAATATAGTAGAAATGAAGTAGATAACCCACGTGAGTAAATATCTTGAGCAGAAGTAAGCTAGATCTTAGTTCCTTATCTTGGCCATGCTGTATAGAAGGTCGGTAACTAATCCTGTATATTTTGCTTAATCCAATTTAAATAACGGAACGCTTTTGTCTGAACATTCGGAATGTTTTTTCCACATCCAATTCCTATAGAAATAATACCATCTAGGTACCAATTATGTCTGTAGGAAAACATAACCGGCCCACCACCGTCCCCACTGCAAGAAAAATCTTTTGAACTGTAATCGTCCAAAGTACACATGTTGTAGGAAGTTATAATTATTGGTATCTGAACTTCATTCAGTATCTTCTTACATCCCTCGTTTGTTATTAAAGTAGTGCGAATTTTCTTTTTTATTTCTGACTTCGTCGTTGTAGTTGTTTTACCCCAACCGGTAGCGTAAAGTGTATCTCCTACAGAAGTAATATCTAATGTGGGAAGACAGATAGGACGAATGTAATCTGAAAAAGAAATTATATTTCATAATATTGATATTACATAGTAAAGCAAGGGTTATAAAAGCTTTGAGCTTTAAAGCTGGGTGTCTATAAATATATGACAAAAGTTACCTGGCATACCTTATCTATTAATTCTTAATTATATAGTATAGTATGTAGTATTAAGTTAGATAGCTTCTAGTAAGATAATCCGATTTTTAATCTATCCTAATCATGATAAAATCAATAATCCGGGAAACCATAGCATTACCGTGAGAGCATATTAGAACTACTGATATACAGTGTGATGATAAAGTTTGGAACATAATTCATAATTGCGTTATTTAATGTTTAAAAAAAAACGCTTGACCAGGTCTATCTTATTTTTTAAATAGCCAACTTATGACCTAAAAATGTCATTTATGACGTAACCTATTTCTGAACGGTGACGTCATCATAAGTTTTTGCAAATGACAACTTGTGAGAGTGTGTTGAATCCGGTGAAAATAATGTACAAAATAAGTTTAAATACACTTTTTTACGCAGCATGGCATACAAAGCATTCCGAGGTATAACACAAAGCTATGTTGGATTGGATTGCCGTTTTGTAGTTAAAGGTTCAGGGCTGTTTCAATTCCCCCAACTGGGGGCGAGCTGCTATAGGGACCTTGCGTCCCTCTTCAGCCAAGAACGGGAATTATAGGATGAGTGAGAGAGAGGAGGGATGGAGAATGGAAAAGAGGCCAGGAAAGGCAGACAAGTACTGCCCCGGCATTCGCCTCAGAGAAGGTACTCTGTTAACTCAGGAAACGCAAATTTAATGGAAAAACATTTATGGAACACAAAAACACAAACAAAATTTAGCGCAAATGTTCAAATTGTGTCAGGTCATTTTGTATTTTAATTAACCACCTAGGCTTTAGGGCAGCGTGCCCGTATGTTAAACCCTTTTAGTTACTTATTTGGCTTCATCGCCTAATTCCATAATAATGATTTTGCACATATTTGGCCTCAAGCGCAGTATTTCTCGTCATCCGGGGCACCCCTTTGTTGGTACTTTGACAATCGGGTGTTAACGCTCGCAGGATTTCCGAACCTTCTAGAATTTACGCTGTTGGTGTGACTGCGAGGCCTCGCGCTGTCTTCGTTACCGGCACTTATTTGTTTTATTGGGCGCATCGCCATTGGCTGTCGAGAGTCACGTGGTAACGCCGTTTTGGCTCACGCCACTGCAGGGGTCGTGACACTGCTTGCTTGGGCAGTTCAGCTCACGCCGTTGATCAAGGAAGTCGCAGAGTGTGCCGTTTCGCGGCGTTCCCGCCATTGGCAGGGACGCCAGCCTTTTTCCCGTCTCGTGCTGCTTCGGCAAGTGATTGATAAGCTGTTTCGCCTTAAGCGAGTGTGGGAGTTCTACTCAGGCGATTGAACAAGGGAGGTGTGTGTGTGTCGTTAACGGCAATCTTATTACGCCAAGGCGTAGCGTAGGTGTGATGGAATTCCATGCCCGGTTCTACGTCGTCACGTAAGGGAGTGTTCCCTTTATCTCGTTGTGCGAGGATTCCGTTGAGGTAGGACATCACTTGGGCTAGTTTGGCCGTCGTAGCGGCGTTTGTTGAAGCGCCAGCCTTTGTCGCCATTTTGGGCGCATCCAGACCATTCACACGTCGGCCGTTTTAGCGGCGAATGAATTGCCACAGGCAACCTGTTTCCCGCAAGCTGGACCGCACGCTGATCTCTTGGATCGTCACCAATAAAATTAAGTGTGCGGCCATCATTGAGGAGATGAATGTACGGTGGAGCCAGTGAGATCAGAGCGTGCAGGTAGGCTTGGTGGTGACATTGCCGTGGCTGAAAAAGCCCCCTTCATGATCTAAGTATTTTTGCCATCACGAAATCGTTGTGCGAGTTTATAATTCACGAGTACCCCTATCGACGGAGTGTTTTGAATACTTCGCCCCCGTCTAACCGCCCAGGCCCGGTTATCCGGGTTAAGACAAGCTTGGTGGCGCCCTCATAATTTTGACGTACCCTATATATATGCCTCAACACGCTTGCCCAGAACGTATCGTGTGACTCACGCCCGACTCCCTGAGCGTTCCAGCCGTGGCCTTTAGCCTGTTTTTAGCAGATCTCAGGGCAAGTGTGCCAGTTTTCCAGGACTGATTCCGTGGTGCGATGCTCACCTTGGGTGGGTGTCGTAAAGTGGTTTTAATACCGTAACAATTGTTCTACACCAACCATTTGGCATTGACCTAGACGAATGTAAGCACTTCGTACAAAAAAATCAAGTGTTGATAACTTGAGAAAAGTGAAGTAAAACTTCATTATTCTAAAGAAAACTCGTCCTAATAAAAACGGCGAGAAATTATTTCTTATGTTTAATTAAAGTTACGTTTCCATTTTTTAAAGTAAATATGCTATTTAAAAAAAATTATGTAAGTTACCAATTTTTTTCCATCATCATTCAAGTAGTAAGAAGGTCCATGGAAAAACCGAAAAAAAAATGATTGTTATTTGCAAAAGCTTATGATGACGTTTCAGAATTAGGTGACGTCATAAGTTAACCATTTAAAAAATTAAATTAACCTGGTCGAGCTTTGTTTTTAAACATTAAATAACGCAATTATTAATTATGAAACTTTATCATCACACTGCACAGGGTGTCCCAAATTCGTGGGTGACCATTGGGATCTTGGAAACCGTAAGACATACGAAAAAGTTTAAATTATGGCAAAGTTGAGCATTTTTGAGGTTATTAAAATGCCGTTTTGAAATTCTGAAAACTCCAAGTATTTCCGAAGATATTCCAGAAAAACCGACATTTTGAAATTTTTTTTTGTTTGCTTCTAACTTTATTTAAAGAGATAATGCGAAACCAATTGAACATGTCCATGGTCACTTTTCCTGCACTACACGCTGGTGCTTTCAGATTTTATATTCGACGTTTCGTCTTTCTCAGCTACCATCGTCAACTTAATTTTTTTAAATACGAATCTGGATTTTTTATTTGAATTTTTGAAAAAAAGAGTAATTCCAAGAATGGGCATCTATCATGTTTTATAGTTTTTGAATATTTCGAGGCAAAAATTACGTCAAAATGCTCAACTTTGCCATAATTTAAACCTTTCGTATCTCTTTCTTTCACTCTTTTTCCCCTCAGGTGGTGAACAGCAGAAATAAGATACCCGAGGCGAACCAAAACTAGCATAGAAGGCAACTTTCAAATTATGGAATTGATGGCTTCTATAATACCTGATCAAGTTCGCTTGCAGCAGTGAACGAAGGGTTCATTCTTGGTGTATGAAACAGTAACCATCAGGATGGAATGTTTACTATGTAAACTGGCAGCGGAAGATCGCAGACAACGCCAACGTAACAAGTACAGCCTTTAAGTCAGTTAACCTACTATCCATCACCAACACGTTCGGCAATCGCGGTGATTGCTATCTGCCAAAATGTTTCTCTTTAAAATAAATGATATCGAGTCATAGAGAAAAATTACCCCAGGAGACTAGAGAAAGACTCGGATTCTTTTACTTCAGCGGCATTAGGGCTCTATGAATTAGGCCAAAGAAATAGTCAGGTGAAACGGTTCTAGACTTCCTACATCTTCAGAGATGATACATCATGAACAATTTCCATAAAAAAAGTCACAGAAAATGGACATGCAGAAGCCCAAACAGGCGAGATAAAAGTGGTATCGATTGCATCATATGTAAACATAAACATATAGTGCAAGATGTATTCGTGATAAACAGATTTGTACACCATTAGACCACCGTATTGTCCGCACAAAAATTTAAATCGATAGAAAATTAGAAAGCTAAAAATAATGAGGCATAAACAAAATCAGACAGAAGTTGCCAAGCTAAACGATGAATGCAAATATAATATAGTGGTGGAGTTAAATACAACAACCAATAGAAATAAATTAACTGAAATGAACGAAAATCACGAAATATACCACCACCAAATAACAAAATTCTAACACCAAAGATCTTAAGAATAAATGAAGAACTCTAAGATCAACGGGAAAAATAAATTTCATAAAATATGCCGACATCAATAAACTAATAAGAAGACAAGTAAGAAGAGGCATAAACCAACATATATGCCGTTGACGATCTTTTTGGGTCAGGTGAGGCTATGACCATCTAGTAATTTTGTTGGCAGTACCTCTGTGGCAACTAAACTCCCTAATGGAAATTGATAGTAATTGACACTTTTTGTGTTAGGTTAGTTGTTTTCAGTTTAAGGTTATATTTTTGAATAGGTACATTGTTGTACGATGTCTCTCTAGTCTCGACATCAACTCGTGTTCTTTTAAATCTGGTCTGTCAATTTTAAATTGGTAGCATCGTACAATGGAAATTTTTTGTTGTAACAAAATTATTCTGGGCATTTTGACTTTTCTTATGACTGAAATTAAAATTATTTTGACACACTTGATAAATCTTTTATTTTATTACGAATATTAAGATACTAAATCTGGCAATGCTGCGGCAAGAAAATGTCAAACAGACACTGACAGAGAAAAAGAATTTGCATCCGCTACATTACCGAATCAGTTAATCCAACATGAAAAGGAAATATCATAGCCAACTCTGTCCCAAAAAGGTCGTGAAAGGATTATACCACGTCTACCTTGTCTGTCAAGCCACATAAGTTGTCACTTTTATGACATTTGAAAAGAATAGTATATTATGTTACTAGAAGTAGGGGAAGTCGCGGCAAAGTGAAGTGACGAGGCAAAGTGTAATATATTTTTTAAATTGTTATTTTTTGGCGCCCCGTCAAAATCGCCGTATGGTAGCATTCGCTAGTACCAACAATACCGCCGGAAAGTTAGTGAAGTGCATACGAGCGTCGTATGACTTGTGCTAAATTATTTGAAATTGCGTGTATTCTTTGTAATATTTTTAAACAGTTATGTAGTGTCCTATTTTTATAATTGATGCGTGTGGTAGATTACTGGTTTTTGATAAAATATATGTACATTTAACTGCGATTTAATGAAATTTAGATGCACCTAACCTTATAAATATTTGGGAGTAATGACATTTTCAATTACATTAGAACCTGCCTCTATGCTTAAGTTAATGCTAAATTGCAGTTTTATTTATAATCCTTACAGATGACACTTATACATGCCTCCCGCAACATTCCCTCAAAAAATAGGCCTTAACTAAATAATCACTAAAAACGGTCACCAGCTTTCCTACTATTACCCTGTATCGAAGGGTAAAGTCTGCTTCTGAACCTGCTGTAGCAGCCCAAATAGTCGATTTAAACCTGCTTTTACCCATGAAGAAGAAATTGAATTAAGATCTTATATATTACTTATGGAAAAACGACTTTTTGGTTTAACCATAAACGATTTTAGATCGTTAGCATTTCAATATGCAGAAAAAAATTGAATCCCTAGGAATTTCTGTCAGTCAACTCAACTTGCTGCTCGTGATTGGGTGGCAGGATTTCTCAAAAGAAACCGAGAAATGTTTCTTCGGCAGCTAGAAAATACATCCGCAGCTCGTGCTATGGCATTTAAGAAAGTGAATATTCTCGAAGAGCTTCTTGATAGGCATCATTTTCCGGCAAGTCGCATTTACAACTGC
>CALNHX010004649.1:93171-122480 GCA_940337035.1 Agriotes lineatus | reverse complement strand
GCTGAAATATGTACTTTTGAGATTTCATGTTCGTGAATCTCTGTAATAATAGATAATAATCGATGTATTCGATATACGGTACTTTTCCGATATTTTAAATGTTGATATTCGGACAAAATTAACTAGCTACTTTATCAAACCATTCGGCCTATATTTATATATTGTAAGAGTGTTCAAAATGATGTACAAAATAGATACAAATATCTCAACGTTGCTAATAATACCGAAACTGTAAAAAGAAACACTTAGTAATGCGTATCAGATACATCAAGTTGCAAATAAAACATTAGATGTAAAGGTCTACGGTACTCAGTTCATATTTCGCAGGCTTGTTCCACGCCTACTTTTGGCTTGCAGCCCAGAGAGTAAAAGGTCGCGATTGTCAGCCTGGCGTTGTTTTCCGCCTTGCCTTCGTTAGCAGCATGAAGCCAGTTTAAGCGTCAGTTAAAGTGTTCATTGAAGTATGGGCATGCAGTTTGAGTTTCTATAATGGTTGCCCGAGCCTATTCGGCGGATTTGCCTTCCTTAACCATAATTTACGAACGTTTCGTTCCTACGCCATTGTCACTGCTGGTTTACTTCTTCGCACGTGCCCAGTACATCTCGGGGTAAGCAGTTCGGACATTTTGACGTTTGAATAGCCGACGTAACCTTGAGAGTATACAGTTCGCTTCGCGAACTTGGTGCCTGGAAGCACACATAGCGTATCGCCTTGCAAATCGTGCCTGATTTTTAAATGTGCGCGATAAATATTGCATCGTAACTTGTAGGCATGTTTTAGACTTTGTGCGTTTTTGTGAAGTGCCTCGTAATTTGTCGGCCTGTAATTTTAAATACATTGATGATAATTATATACTGATATTCGCATGCTGGCGGTGTTATTTGTTACTGCTACCTGTACTTGAGTTGAGTTTCTCTTTTAGATTATTTTGTGCTACTTGAATTTACGAATTCTCTTTGAATGTCTGGATACACTTGTCGTTATTTGGTAAAAATTCGTTGGCGCCCTTTTATTCGAGTATATTTAAAGAGATGTGCACGCCGTCTCCATGGCACTAGTTTCGGCCGGCAATTACATTTGAGTAGTCACAAGTTTGTTTATTTTCCAGAGAGAATAGCCAACGTCGATTTGTTACGATAACAAGGCGTTGGTGGCTTGGCGTGGAATTCTCTCTGGTTCCGACTTCCAATATTACGTCAACACAAATGTTCGCTATTCAAATGTAACTCTGGCATTTTGTATTACTACAACCCACTTGCAACTCAAAAACACACTGTATATAACCACAAAGCGTATTGCACAACACTATGTTTAAAGGTCAATATTAAGAACAACGTGGAGTCCTAGTCAGCAAGGACATTTTAACGATGGAATACTTTTATATCAATCATGGCGACAGTTATACTATTACTTTGACAATTTTTATTATCATTTTATTATAATAATAGAAATCGAACTGTTATTGCACATATTTTTCTTGAAACGTACAGCTTTTCGATGATAATAACATTAAAACCGTGAGCGTGATTTATCCCCTGCTTGTTAATAATTCAAAAAAAACAAGTTCCTGCGATTGACCGTTTTCAATTTACGGTCTATTATTTTTTACCCATCAAGTTGCGTGTTAGTGGGGGTGATTGCTCTTTTTTACACCAACACATTCGAGTCATTACCGTGGAAGCTTTTATTTGTCTCAAAACTCAATAACGCGGAGAAAATTGTTCAGCGGATACATAAATATGTTCGGGCATTTGAAAGGAAATTGTAAGAACAAGCGCATAAATGTTTTCAAGTATTGTCCGAAACATTTCAGAAAACGTGCTATTTGCGTATCGATAATCGACACAGGCCATTAGGTAAATTAAAAAGTCCCATCGTCATTTCTCCAAATAATAATTCAGTATTTTTAGAACTGATTATTGTAGTTCGATGATAAAATGTTAATTATACGTCGATATTAAAGCGGATATGTTATTTAATTCGTGTTATAAATAAGAATGAGCAAATGTAACATTTTTTCGTAAGGGAAGTGTTATCTAACAAAAGAAGTTACGACTTCACCAGTTGAAAACCTGAACGTGCAGAAACTACCATGCATATAGCGGGTGTCGGATTTATACATTTAATTAGTATTAATTTTATATTTAATTACAATTACAAAACTGCAAATAGGTACATTTAGTCCCTTCCTACATTCTGGACAACTCTACTGTCCTTTCGCGTCTCGGGACTCCTGACATGCAGCCCTCATATTTAAAGTATGAAACATTGCGCTTAAAACGTTGATGGGAAAATACGTATTAGTATATGCAAGTTAGGGCTAATAAATACTGTACAACCCTCGTAGCACATACTGTATACGGAATGTCTCAGAGAATGAGTCCCCTTAAGCAGTTTCAGAAAGGGCCCATTAGATGATATGAAATATAACCGCATACTGAAGCGTTGCGAAGCTTTTAGATTTTCCTCTTTTTGTAAAAGTCATCGAGGAATAATTTATATTTAAAATTTCTTCCTTTGTGTTTCAATAGGGTTAGATATATTTCAACCAGTGTTGAATCCAGGGGGGTGACCGGGGGAGAAATTCCCCCCCGGGCAGTACAAAATTCACCCCCGGAAACATTACCACTTCATATTCATTTTTTTTTCTATCTATAAAAGAATGGGTGGATTGCGCGAAAATAGGTAAAAATACCCCCCAGACGTTTCATTTTCCCCCCCGGAGTAATGAGTCTGAATTCAACACTGATTTCAACGCTTCTAAAAGCATGGATTTTTAAGCGACAGCCGTATTTGCCTGTGATTTCATAGAACCGTTTTAAGTTCGTAAGCTTAATTTGGAAAGTTAAAGTTAAGGTATCTTCCTGAAACGTGGATTCAAATCGAATCGCTCCGTACGTGTAGCTACCAATTAGCAGAACCACTCCGGGAGTCGATATGGCAATTTCAACCATATGAAAGTTGTGCACGCACAGGGTTAATTCCTTACACGACATTCGCAAGCAAAAAGTTAATTAAGCAAGTTCAAATGCGGGCCCCAGTTTCGGCATCGCCGGGACAAGTTCGTTGCTGTAACAAGATCAGCACTGCACTCGGAAGCAGAACTTGGGATTAAAGGACTATTTCTGAATCAGACCGTTTAATGAAACGATTTAAAATCTGTTTCTGCTGCTAATGTAGTATTATTACAACCTGTAAATATTATATTGAAGACATAATTTGAAAATCAAAACTATTACTTGGAGCTCGACCATTTTTAGTAATTTGGAATTTTTGCGGCAACCGTCCAATTAATCGTGACCAAACCAAAATTATATAAGATGACTCATGAAACTCTAAACCAAAATTATATAAGATGACTCATGAAACTCCATAACTTTTGTAAAGACAGCAACCGCTTTAGCATTAAAGTAAAGTTGGAAAATTAATATTAGCGAAGGTATCCCTCCGGATAGATGTGAACATTGTATCTCGAGAACGCCATAACTTACCAGAACTATTTCTGCGCTAGTTTGTATGGAATATTAATGCAAAAAAACTTTCTCACTTATAAATCTGAAATGTCACAATATCGGTAGTCTCTGCCCCAGTCGCACTCTCCGCTGACGATAGGTATTGATAAATCACCGACTCGATTTTAAACCAATTTCCTCCGTTTAGGCTTCACAATAATTTACGCCTTTTTTGCGAATTCCCTTTAGCCGAGGTTACCGCACATATGGCTCTACCACGCTGAAAGATGTGCTTCCAGATATATATAAAAGAGTAAGTATGCGGCACAAAATCAATACAACAAAACACAAACTGGCGAAATCATCCCGTTAGGTTAGTTTATTTACATCAACAAGTTATGCACATGCGAAAGAAGGATATCATAACTTAAATCCAGTAATGTCAAAATACATACGTTGTATGCACATGATATTTCCTAATATGAAACATAATCTGTAACGAGCAGAACGGTATGGACATTAAAGTAGAAAAATGCAAAACCATGCATGTAAAGTAGATAGAAAACGAGGAAGGATATAGTTACACAAATAAAAGAATCCTTAATTAGTATTGATGAACGAAGACCACAAATAAAGAAATAGTTAGTGAAGCCTGCAGAATAAACAACGATGTATACACCTACACTACACTACTGTATGCAGTAGAGACTTGAACAATGCTGCCCAATCATAGATCACAGTCAACAGCTGCTGAAATGCCATACAAAAAATGAGTTACAAGAAGAACAAGGAGATATAAAGTACAACACAAGTATAAGAAGAGAGTTAGAATTAGAAGGCGCTCAATAACAACAAAAACATTCACAGAGCAATGGATATTCAACCAATATCAAAGATATATACGCAAAAACAGTATTTGAAATGACAAGAAAGAAGAGAGCGAGAGGAAGATTTAAAGCAGGGAGGGAGGACAATATATTAGACTATTAGAGAATAGCCACGAACAGAGAAACAAACCAATACACTAGCTGGAGATTTAAAACAAACCATGGCACACTACTCCGACACCATTAAGGTAACTGGGAGAAGCGTGATATGAATCTAGCCGCGGCCGCTCCCGCGCACGGGTCACTGGCAGCCGTTGGGGTTGGCGTCGAGATGTCTACATTTTAAGCCGAACAACGAATTGATACCAATTTTAAACCCTCCGCTCCATAGAACAAAGACCGGGCTGTTTACATGCAATGTCCGCTAACTTTTTGATACACTGCATTAAACCGCTTCCTTCTGAAAGCAAACTTAACCGTCTATAACTGACCAACGGCTAAATTCGAACAAATTTATAAACTTTGTGCAGACAAGCTCTCTCGGCAGAACCGTCCTGTTCGCCTAAGGGCTTTCGAGTAAAGTTGCCGGGCCGAACCCTTCCCTGTTAGCCTAAGAACTTTGACTGAACCCTGCCTCGCCTCCGCAACAGCCCTGTCCACGTCTAATCTCAACGCGCTGCACAACGCATCCTCCAGGAGGTCGCCCCGTTGTGCACTAGCTCCACAGCCACGTGCAAGTTGAAGCTCTCATCTCCCGGCATTACGCACCCTCCATGAGGCCGAACCGTTGTTCAGACCCGCTACCACCACGCCCAAGCCGAAGCAGCCCCTCGGGTTTTAGTTTTTCTCTTTCTAGGCCCCACAGCTTGGCACCGCCTCCAACGCGTAATCACGCATCCTAATCACTTAATTTGGAATTATTGTACAAATGTAGGAGTATACATATCTATACCAACTAAATAAAATTACACTTCAGCAATCTTCGTGCCAGTGTTCTGGTTAACACACCAACCCCACAAAATCGAAGCTATAAAAATATATAGTGCGTTAAGGGAAGGTGAGTTTCTTCGCGAAATCATCTAAAACAATTCTGTCAAAGCTGTTATTGTAGCTTGGTCACTAGAATAGCGAAATGCGGATAAGCCAATTGTGCTTGGGGATAATTCTAGTGAATAGGGTAGCTGTTGCAACATTTCAAAAACAGTATCTCTGCCCAGCTTTTCATGTCCCTTTTCTCTTATAAAATGATGGCGTTTAAACTTAATTTTGTCTGTGATTTACTCTGCACATTAATTAATTAACTAATAATAACAATCCCCAAAAACAAAGTCTCTCTCTCCATGGTTTGCTTAACTGGTTAGGTGAACACACCTTAAATTTGAATCATGTCAACAACCGTCATTAAGATGTATACGTCACTTCAAATCTAGGTTTTTGCGAGAGCAAATTTTAATTCTGTAAGATTTGGACACCAACAGAGTCTGTATAATTTGTTTTATAAGCACCACGGTTTTGAATTATTAAATTATGACAATCAATTACAGCCTAGCGCCAGGCTAGTTTTGTTTGCGTTGTCTAATAATTCCCTACATGACAATTAGCATACTTAACACAAAACATTGTCGAATGTAAGAATATGAAAACAACAGTCTCGTCGAATAATTAAGAAAGTTGCTGGTCACTGTGAAGCAAACATCTAAAGTTCACACTGGCAAGAAACCCTCGTAACTTTCATCTGAACTGCTATTTGGTGAATAGTAGTCATATCGACGCGAAATCTATGATGCTCGTCATTATTATTTGTAAACAACATAACAAGCACAGTCTGCTAGTATTAAAAACAGATTCTCACGAAAGATCCATCAAACGTCCTTGTAAAAACTTGGGGCGCGTCACTTCAATTACTTAGCGATTACGTAAGTCGAAGACTTGAAAACAGCTGATGCACAAGGTTTGATCGGTGTTATTCGGAGGCACAATTAATAAAAAGTAACTAACTCAGAAATTATCTGCGCTAAGGGAAAGTTTTGAATTAAAAAAAAATACCACATGGGAAAATCACTGACACTCCGCTCAATTTCTTTATCAAGTAATATTTTATCGTCTGATAACTAAAAATAACATCCGCGCCTATTTTTTAATGGAACTGCCATCTTAAAATGGCAAATTATCAACTACGAAACTGAGGTGTGCGACACAACTTCTAGCATCCCTCCTAGGCATAATGGAAAGTCATTTTGGAAACCCCGCATTAAAAAGCAATTAAAACAAGCCGGTATTTTGCGAAAACTTCCAATGGCTTCTTGCAATATCCCGCATAGGGGCCGGTACAAAATAACAGAATTTCAGGAATTTATGAACTGGTGTAGTAACTAGAAACGATAAGCTCGCGTGCGAAAAGGAGATGCTTGTTTCGATAAGCCTGCTCGTCAGGTCCTTTGAGTTATCGCAGTAAATTTCTGTAAATTTTATTAGATTCAAGGGTCGCACAAAAATTCACTACCTTGTTTTGACATGAAATCCACATGTGATTCTATACACCGGCGTCGTAATGTTTGATATTTGTCGGATATTTTTTTTAATATTCGATGACTAAGTAACTGGGCGAAGTCCAATATGAATATTATATTTTTTGAGGCAATATTAAAATTAAGTTTCTGCTTAGACCGCGTTGTCTTTACAGCCAAACATGTTTGGCTTAATGTGCAGTACACCTTGTGAACCCAAACAACGATACTTGTAATAATTATGTTCGTTGGAGGCTCGTGAATCCTGACAAGTCACCCATTAAAAATTACAGTATTTCGTTCTTAGACGTTCTGATGAAACAAATCAGATGGTACATAGAACATGTGGTCTAAAAAAAGAAAACGCATACGGCCAGATAAAAGATATCTATATGCCAACTCACACCATCATCCACTGCAAAAAGTAATAAATCATTCTTAAGATTTTAATGACCAGCGCGGTTCGTATCTAAGACGTAGAGAAAGGAATATTTATTTGCTTCGTTATAAAAGAACGCACACACAGCTATCGTCACATGCACAGCGTTCAAGAAAACTATCACAAAAAGAGAAAGGAGAATTTACACCTCCGGAAAGTAAGACCAGCCCTAAAACGATGCAATATCAAAACTGTATTTAAGGCTAAAGCAACACTGGGTCACCAACGGTTTTAGCGTCAGTAGAGGAAAAAATATCAAATTTAAAGACAGCTGATGTATATAACATTCCTTCGTCTTGCGGCTCGCGTTACACTGGACAGACTGGTCGCTCTATTGGCCCAAGACTTCGACAACATAAAGTCGATTGTAGGCATAAAGGTATTACAAAATCAGCCGTAGCTGGGAATTTTTACAAATGGACACCCCTTACCTCATTGCTGTCCACTTATGGTACGTGAAACTACACAAATAGAAACACATGGTACTATAAACAGGGAAGATTTGTAAAACTTGTCATTCACGATCTAAAGCATCACAACCACGCCCCGCTGACTCCACGTGCACTGGACTTGCATGAAAAATTAGCGTTACGCCACGACTAGCACAGCAACTTTGACTCTGGTGATGCAAGCTGAAATGTCTTGCGAAACAGAAGTCTATCTGGATGCACAAACACCAAACGAGCCACTAACAAACAGAATTATTACATAATCCGTTGTTTGGGTTAACTAGATGAGGAGCACATTACACCCAAAAAATGCTGGGTGTTTATCCAGAAAGACGTAGTCCAAGTCAAAATTTAATTTTAATGCATATAAACAACTTGACCCCCCCCCCCTCATTTCTTCAATCGTCAAGTATGTACGATTTACTGATCAAAGAAAAAGATCTGTAGCTCTACACGGGCTTCAAACCACAGAGGCATCTTATGGATATCTACAAGTTTTAATTATTATTATTAATAAATCAGAAAACGGAAACAAGTAAAATGGTCATTAAACGTTTCGAGAATAAAGGCTGGTTTATACAGCTTCCTTTGTTCTTACAAAAGGAAGAAAGATATATAACTTAAAAACCTTTACAATTTGAATGACAGTGTGATCTTTTTGATTAGGGATAATTTGAAATGTATGTAGCTCCAGATTTTATAGGAATTGAGAAATCATGTCATAATCATTACATGTACCAAAAACAGGAGTTTTACATGATCTAGTTGGTGGTTGGAAACCTGCATGTATGGATGTGAAATTTGATACCACAGAAGGTGGCATTCCGATGCGACAGCTCTGGTGTGATTTTTGAAGTGACTTGTGGTAATTGCGTGCTCTAATTAAAAGGATGAAATAAGAAGGTCTATAATAAATATTACTGCTTGAGTAGCTTTGCAGTAGATGGTGTAGTTCGATGGTACAGTTGAGATGGACACTGTTTCATTTTTGTTATTGCTGCACTGGTTATAGAGAGCTTTGCTGTTTGGGTGGTTGCTCATCATTCTATTGCCTAATCGGTACCGCAGATAGTCTATAGCAGCGAACATCCCGGGATATGTAGTGATTCAGGGAGCGCACCTGAATAGCCTGGGCTGCTCATTTTTCACAAATCCGTCTGATTTTGTTTTCTGCGAGGGCGGTAGACGTATGTAAATCACACTGATATGAGTTGGAGCTCATTTGTCTAGTTAGCATTCGGCTCATGGACGTTAGATGCAATAAGCATCCGTATTGCAGGTATTTTACAAGTACATCGTCAGCGGTGCACTGAAGATCATCCCCGATCGAGATATTCTACTAGATGCTACGTGCAGGCGCCCCTGTAAGTACTATCATCCCGAGCACGTACTGTTAAAAGTCGCAATGTTTGCATGCTTGGTTATGGAATTTGGTGCTTACGAGCGTGTGTGTGTGACCACATGCCACATGAAACGAGCCGCTAATTGCCTCAATTCCCAGATGTCGTGTTGCTGATCCACAATCATTAGACCGAAGAGGCGTTACAACATTTTTGGTAAGTCGTCAGTATGTAAAATGTATACATGAACACCAATTTAAATCCAGACAAAAAATAGCCCCGAATCTAAATCAAAGTGTGTACATTGGGACAATTATTAGTCAAAGAAGGGTGGGTCAAGTAAATAGAAAACATGTATGGGTATCATTGCTGAGTAAAAAAAATCACTTTAATTAAAGTTGGCGGGGCTACAAAACCCATTAATAGAATACATACATATCTAATGGATTGTTAAACTCTATAATATGACCTATCGACAAAATATGTGAAATATTATCTAGGCACTTAACTACTATCAGTGATTAAAATTAAGTATTATTCTCAAAAAACTGCAAATTAAGCTGAATTTGTTAAAAACATGCACTTAGCATGCCAATGAGCAATACTTATTGACAGGTTCATTTGCTGTCAAATAAAATAAAACATGCTGTAAGCGTGTTACTTGGCACCGATTTGAACCTGTCAATTCTTATTTTAAACCAATTTTGGAGGTTTTTAACCCTAGATAATAACAATTAATATTTCAGCGACGTTCATGACCACCTCCTTTTTCATATGGGATATTGCGTTAGAACTAGAACGAAAAAGTCGTTTGAAAATAGTCATTTTCCGTAAATTACATAAATGCAACTTCGAACCCTGACCCGTTTCTAAGCTAATCGCGGTTTGTCGATTTGACCTGCTATAATTTCTGGCGACCTCGTTTCGGGTTTAACAAATAGGCATATTGATTTGTTCAACATGTGGAAAGTTGGATTTTAACTGCACCGGGTTGTGCGAATGTTAAATTAGGAACATTTAAAACGAGACCGAGGAAATAACCCGTAGTATGTCGTCCTTGATTGCTCGGACAAGACAATCAGATTTTTCAGATGGTGCAGTAGCAAAATAGTCTTGAACGATGGCTAGATGACATAGTATAGTGGAGTCGATTTTTAACCAAGGGGATAAGTTTAGCTTTATAATGATGTTTACGTTGTAACGATTTCTTACGTTAAGATGACACTTTCTTTTCTAAAAATATAGATGACCCCAGTACTCCCTAATCATCAATTTATCAGGGACTACAGTTGCATTGCCTCGCCCTCAATGAAATAATCAAGTCTCTTCAAGAGCTTCACAATAAAAATATCAAATATACTGTGTTTCGCCTTCGCTGACATCCATCAAGCAATTATTAATTACAAGCAAACCGCGCGCTGCGCGCTGCGAGTCTTGAATCGGCGCGCACGTGAAATAGGATACGCGAAAGGTCAAGCTCCGATCCGAGCGCTTAAGATAAAAAAAAACAAAACCTAAACAAATATAAACATCTGTGAAGCCGGAACGTGATATTTTATTTTGTGCCACAGACACACATTAAGGAAAATTATATTATAGATATCTGACAACGAAAGGGCATTCCGACGTGGGCAGAATGATATACTTCTTTCTCGTTGGATCCTTACATATAGATTCTCTTCCTACTTTCGAGATTTCTTCAGATCTTCACGTTTCAGGGTGCCTAGATAATGAAAAACATGTTTTCTAAATTCTGTCCGTCTGTTGGTCTCTGTTGGCGATATAGCTCAAAAACAATTTGTTGGAGGAAGCCGACGTTTGTATACTGAATGGATGTCTATTTGTATATAGATTAAGCATTCATCCTTGACGAAGCTCCGTATAGAGACCTTTACAAATTTTCTGTATTGTTTTCCTGTTCAATCTAATAGTGCTTATGCCTGTACCATTTTAACTATCTTCCTTTTATTGTTTCTTGGAGAGGCTTGACTTGTAGTTTCTCGGCCATGGGGTCGTTTTTGGGCGATTTGTTTCCCATTTGTTTTTCCATCAAACGCTTGGAAGTGTTTCCGGCTTCCTACAGCTGTGGTGCAGTTATTTTTCTCAAAGATGCAGACCGTGCAATTTAAATTTTCACTACACGCGATCGTGGGCCATTATCACCCTTATCACGTTTTTTCCTTTTGGTTTAATGTGTCAATTTTGTGCGCTTCTCGTCTAGGCTCGTTAGGAAATGCTAGAAACCGCTAAGCCCGTTTCGCTACGTTCGTTGGCGCCAGCATGCTGAATTTGCTCTAGAACATTTTATCTGTAACATGGAAACTGTTTCGCGAAAGCCAAAGAATTTATTGCACGTAAGAGGATCCAGCATCCAGAATTCCGGCGAGGTTTGTTCCCAGAAAAACCCGATGGCCATGGCTGCGTTCGGGCGTTAGCTCAAAACTTTTATATTTAATTCTGAATTGTGGGTAAGATAGTACTAAAAGAAGTTCTTTTTTAGCGCTTAAGACAGCCAACAACGTGCGTTCTATTTATCAAGTTTAGCTATTAAAGTCTCGTTATTATTCCCTGCTACTAGTAAGTATACATATGATGTTTTATTTGACCCAACCGATACCTGCTCGTTTTTTAGAGTATAGGTTAGTGTAAGCTAAAAACCGAACATGGTCAGTTTTATTTAGAGATTTAGACTGAGTTCGACTGGTTGTTTAGTTATCGTAATTGACGACTGGCGCCTTTTGTGTACTGCTTCAATTTGTTTTCTTGAATAACCCTAAGATTCATTGTCTGATCCTTACTCATGACCATAAATCGCCAAGAGTTTTGAGTTAGTCTAGGTTGTAAGCATCTCCGAATTAAGTGGTAGAAAATGGCGTTTCACTTACTTTGCATTTCTCATTTGTCTACGTTCAATGGCATTCCTTTGTTTTCTAATCCGGTTGCCCATATACTATATAAATACTCTTTGTGTACCGTCGGATTTTTCTTGACAATCACTAGGTATATCGCCTGCAAACGACAAACTTAATATTTGGTCCATATAGATTACGAATAAACAGAAGCTGTGGCTATTCCGCTGCTTAATTCGATTTTCTACCACATACTTTTGAGTTTCTACTCTATTTATTCTCTCTACTTCTCTTAACGCTATTTTAGCACGGATAATCAGACAGCCCCTGCAAGAGTAATTCATATCTTTTTATTGCTCTCGCATAAGAGAGGTTAAACAAATAAAATGACGATAATAAAATTAGGGCAGGTCATGAAATCTGAGATAGATGGGAAAACATACACAATTGTCATTAGACACTAATGTTTCTACAAAAACTCGCGTTATAAATTGACGCTCTTGTTATTGTCGTGTCTTACTACAGCACCAGCTCACACGCAGACCAGACCTTCAATTCCACAAAATATCAATTCCTGAGACATTTTTAAAGACATGCTTAAGTACATCAGATATTTTTATTATACAGGGTGTTTCTTAAGTCGACGGTGTGGCTTCTGGAAGTCAAATTGTAACATCTAACACCCCTCGATGTTTTTTTTCTATCAGATCGGTAGTTTTCTTAGAAAACAGTGTTCAAAATTTACGAAAAGCCACCGAGTTTGTAGTAATGCGACATGTTTTTAAAAGTTGGCGGGTAACAAAAGGCACCGCATTCATGTGAAACTAAAGTGGCGAAACTCTCCTGCATGGTGGCATCCAAAATATTCTAGACTGGAGCAACGACACCTAAATGGTCGTAGTAGCACGATCCACCGGCAGGTGGCAGTGCCAGCATGTGTTCTAAGTCAGTGTGCCAAGTAGCGCGGGCCTGGGCGTCCGTGAGGAGCAGCGACGTTTATTTGTTTGCCGTACACCCGTGTTCTGACAATTTTTGAGATGGGCATGGACAAATTTTTGCATGAGCCTGAAAATATGACAGAGACACTGGCGAAATGTGTTTAGTGAACGATCTCTTGGCCGAACACTTTTTTTTTTGCAATTTTCCTATAACAATCCTCTGCGACGTTGATCTCCACAGACAAGCTGCAGAATTTTTGCGACCTTTAGATGAGTTGTGCTGACCCAGGGCCTCCTTGTGTGATCATCAAATGAGATTGAACAATTGTTGCACATTTCCCAAGATTCGCACAAAAAGTGTTGTTGAAAATTGCCAGGCGACGGGAGCGCGACGGCAAACAAACGAAAATCCCTTTCGCGCCATCTCGCAAACCGACTCACAACCAATACTGGTGCTACCACATAGCGACGCATTGTGCTACTAATTACTGCAACCGGTTTAGGCGTCGCCGTCCCAGTCCGGAATATTTTTGATAGCACCTCGTATTTACGTAGCACAATTATCACCTTAATACAACTTATAAAAAGACCGCTAATGGATGGTAAATTGTTCTTAGAAATATTAGCGGGCTGTTTATTTAATAAATAAACTTGACTGTCCTAATGTAAAAAATATTGCTGGTATATTTTACCAGTATAGACTCCAGACGCTATGTTACATAAAATGTCATAAAGTAAGCCCACCATTTCATGGACTCGAAAAAGTCTAACCAGCACGGCTGTAATGGAAAATAGCAATCTTGCATTACCAGATTTGCAGGTAACTCTTCTTTTAAGGTATATCAAATGACATACGCATGAAGAAAAAAAGGTTCTGAGACGAAAAATCACTTACATCTATTCAATATTGTGTTAGAATAGTACTAGGGTGGATTCATATGTTCAAAGCCCGACTAACCAGCAATTGCTGCAGTTTTGAAATTCTAAAAAAAAGTAATGCATTAATCTAACCTTGCTAGAATCGATTGAAATATGACAAATTTATTTGACATTTGTAAACAAAGTTGTGGCATGTGAGAGACTCGAAATTGCAAAAATGGATAAACTTGAAATTCATGCAAGGACTAAATATTTACAGAAATTAAACATTTTTTTATTGGTATGCAGAGTTCTATAAAATATTCTGTAGGTATATCGATAAGTTTCCTGTGATTTAACTTTTGTAAATATTTAATCACTGCACAAACTTGAAATTTATTCATTTTTGCAATTTCTCTACCTGTCTGGAATGCAACAACTTTGTTCACAAATGTTTGATAAAGTTGTCATTTATCAGTTGTTTCTAGGAAGATTAATGATACCTTATTAGTATTTAAAAACTGTCCAACAACTGCTCGGTAGTCGGGCTACGAATATATGAATCCATCCTTGTATTAGTAACGAAAAGTTTTTTTTTGCGTCATGACTTATGAGTATCTGTATTGTAATCAGCACAATCATAAGTCACATTTTGGGGTTTAATTACTTATACCATTCATACATAAACTTCTACAAATAACATGCTAGAACGTAATGTTGCATTGCATAAATACTATTGAAAAACAAAACTGTAGGTAATTAGATTGTTCCCAGCATTGTAACTCGAATTGGCGGTTTGTCTTCACGCAGTGACTCAAGTAATAACAACAATTACTGTTTACATTGGTACAGGGCTACAGCAACTATTGGTACAGAAAACTAATAACTCGACTATTAATATCTTCAACAAACTGCACAGTATTGGCAATGTAAAAAAACGTTAGGGCTATACACATTTTATGCTTAAACAAAAGAATATCTACTTTACAGCACGATTTTGGTTGCATCAATTCTGGATCTCCAGCATGTATTTATTTCCATTCTTATTACTTTGATAGCTGAAGATTTTTTAATTGTTTTGTTGTCATAGCTTCATATTTTAATGAAAAAAGAAGCTTTATTGATGAGCTTTCAAATTATATTAATATCTTTACTATTAAGCCATTGGGATCGCTATATTTACAAACTCTGACTGTATTTAAGCAACTGATAGAATCCAATGGAGTCGGGAGGTACAAAATTACTTGCAAGATGCAAAAACAAATTTAGGACATTATTAATTTTCTTAATTATTATTCATTAATAATGTAACTAAGAGAAATCAGAAAATAAATATTGCACTTAGCATTTTCTAATCATGAAACAAGTTTATATATATCCCACTGTGACACCATTAAAAGATTTGTTGTTAAAATATTGACTTTGGAATTCTAAATATAATTCTCATGATAGTTAATTATCACTGATATAGTAAACACCCATCTGTTGGTATTAAACAAAGGAAATGATCAGTAGTAATACCGCCAAAAAAACCATTGTCCTTTCAATTCTTGAAGATTTGAAAATGTTTACAGTTTTTACTATTGCTTGAATACATTTACATACGTTTATCACAATATAAATTGAAATAATAATAATAACTTGTTTTCAAGCTTATACAACTCGACAAGCGACTATGTGTAGCACCCAAAGTTATGAGTCTCATTCCAATCGCAATAACAACGAACTAGAGGTAGTCTTAACTCTCAGCAAAAAGTGCAGTACGACTAGGTAACATAAGTCGCTCGCACCAGTCAATTATCTAAAACGAGTAAATTAAGTTAGAGTCTTTATTATTTACTCACCGTTCAAAGACCAAATATGAGAAGGGAGTGAATGCGCAGCGTACACCCTTCCGAGGGCTATGCTGGTTGCGCTGGCGCCGATGCCGATGGGTGCTTCCTCGGTGGAGCTGCTGTCGGTCTCAGGGCTGGCAGAAACGTCGAAGCTGACACCAGTAGGGGGCATCGAGATGGTTTCATGACTAGAATGTAGGTCCGGCACACTCGAGAGCGACCGTGCGCGCTGTCGGTCGTTGGACACGTCGATGCCCGGAATAGTACGCAACAGGCGGAATCCTCCAGGAGTGGTGACCACCTCCGAGCTGCTGCTAGTGGAAAAAGTCCTGCCGCGGGGGCTTTGCGTCCCGTTGGCGGTACTCGGTTTAGCGCCCATACTTAATGACTGGCTAAACGGAATTAGCAGGAAACACAGGGCGCCGTTCTGATTTTGCTAATGATGTGCTTGTAAGGGAACACCCGAACCGCCGAGCCTGTAGGTCTGATGAAAGCCCTTGAAATTGGTAGCAACATAACGAACTCCGATCATTAATGTGCCGCGTCCGTTACATAATATCACAACATCGGCACACTAGTATTCGTTAACATTTTAGAGTTCTTGCGGCCGCGATACTATTGCGTAGCTAGAATTTGTACGGTTAACGCAAATGCGAAATTCGCAAATGTTGAACCATTGCAGTCAAGTTTGACAACTACTTCAACAGATGTCAGATGACTGTTGATAGTGGCTCACGTACCGGCTTGGTCAGGCAACCAAGATAACAGTTTGAAATTATGTGATATCCTATATCTGCCATTATAAATAGCTATGTATGGTAAAAGTGAATAAAGAGATATTTTATCCATAAGGGGAAAATTTTAGCTCACGAGGTAAAGTTGAGTGAGATCATTTCCCCGACTGAATAACATCTCTTTATTAACGTGTGATATATGAAACATTTTCTAATACCTACATAATATTAATAAGTTTTAAAATTAATTTTTTCTCCAACCACACGAATAAGACGCCATATTGTCGAATAATTTTGTATAAAAAGTAAGTCATTTCGGGATGTTCACAAATTACCTTGGCAACTGTACACTTTTCGATTCGTATTTGCACTGGTACAAAAATGGACGCAAGATAGGGTCTTACATGGTAAATTTTAAATAAAAAGCAAACGCTTCGTCAATATTCGGCAGTTGCCGTCGTTGTTGTTTATTTTTCCCGTACAGTGATTGTTTATTTGCGCGTTTGCGCCATGACAGTTCTACAATATAACCTACAATGTTTGATTCTAAATAGTAAGTCATATTACCGAATTTATGAGTAGTTGGAGAAAAAATAGTATTCATTAGTACAAAAAATCCGTTTTCGGGACGCGTAAGACTCGCCGGACTCCGCTGCGCGTCGTCCGGCTATCTGTCTTACTTGTTCCGAAATCATGCATTTTTTGTACTAATGAAACAAATTACTAATTTTTTCATATCCATAATAATGTGTCAAAATTTGATGGCTTGTGAATAATTTTAAATGCTTATGAAAGGTGCTTTGCCAATTGAATTTTATCTATTTATTTAGGGAATAATCACGCCGAACATCCCGGGTGCATGTAAACCAGTGTTGAATCCAGGGGGGTGACCGGGGGTGAACTTCCCCCCCGGGCAGAACAAAATTCCCCCCCGGAAACATTACCACTTCATATTCATGTTTCTTTAAATCTATAAAATAATGGGCGGATTGCGGTGGAATAGGTAAAAATACCCCCCAGACGTTTCATTTTCACCCCCGGAGTAATCAGTCTGAATTCAACACTGATGTAAACTATCCTAAATAAATGTTGACGATTTTCTGTCAGAATGTGTTGCTCTGAAGAAATATATCTCGTAAATTTTCCGTCCCAAAATTCTTGTTAAGCCGCAAATTTACTTGATATATTTCTTGACAAAACATTCTGACAGAAAAAGTTAAAATTTAATCGGCTATTTTAATGCACTTGGGATGTTACTGTTGATTATTTCCCTCATATCCATAATAATGCGCCATTTACGTGGTTTCGGTCAGTTTATTAATAATAAAAATTAGGTCACAATCTAACCGTGGTGAAAAATGTGTTAGAATTTAATCGATTTTTAATAATTTTGTCATCATTATTAAAGATGCTTAACCAATTTAATTTTATATATTCATTTAGGAAATATTCATGCCGAATATCCCGCGTGCATGTAAACATGTTTAAATACATTTTTACGATTTTCTGTCAAACTGTTTTGCTCTGAAGAAATAGATCTCGTAAATTTCTTAGCAAAACATTCTGACAGAAAACGTCAAAATTTAATCGGCTATTTTAATGCACTTGGGATATTACTGTTGAAGAGATAATTTTAACTAAATATCATATTAGGTTCCTGTTTTTGTACTAGTTACCATGGTAGCACGTATGTATTTTGTTAGTTGCTATAAATTAGCTAGTGCATAAAGTAGCATTTTATCCACCCTCATCATTAAAATGTTTACCATGGAGATTTTCATAGATACATACAGCTTTACAAGTAGGTATTGGAAAAAAAATTACCATTAAATCAAAGCCTTAGTCAATAATGCCTACTAGCAATATTATTAATAATAATAATTCTAGGCACCCTGGCCTTGACGGCGTTACGCGTGTTGCGTCAGTGAAAACTGTGTCAGGGATCGTCTCCTTTGTCCGCTGATCCAAACGACCTTCAGCCTTTGACTCCTGCTCATTTTCTGATCGGTCGTCCTTTGGTGTCACTGCCTGATCCCAACGTCACTGAGATAGCCGAGTCTCGGCTGTCTAGATTCCAAAGGATACAACAGCTTCACCAAAATGTGTGGAAAAGATGGAGTAAAGAGTACATCTCGGAACTCCAACAGCGCACCAAATGGCGCACACACACTTCGGACCTCCAGCATGGTTCTCATCAAGGATGACAACCTTCCCCCTCTGAAGTGGAGGTTAGGCCGGTTCACCGAGCTGCACCCTGGCCTTGACGGCGTTACGCGTGTTGCGTCAGTAAAAACTGTGTCAGGGATCGTAAATCGATCCTTCGCCAAATTGTGCCCGCTACCTAGTGTTTTGAGCTAGCACGTTAGCGTCCTGCGCAGTGTTTCGTAAAGCCCTTTGGCTTTCCATTGTTCGGGTTTTCTTGTATTGCCTTAAGATCTATGTATTATTATGCACCTTATATATGTTTGATCTATTTACATGTTTTACTCTAGCTGTTACATGTCAAATTTGTACTGTTGTTATTTGAAAGGTTACCCTTTCCAAGGCGGGCGGTATGTTAAGTATTTCATAAAATTTGCCGCTTCGCTTGTAGTTGCGTATTGTACTATGCGCATTTCAGAACTCTTGGAGCGTACCTCACCGCGCCACTTAAGCTCCGTGAACAAAATTGCCTGAGAGGCTGCTTCAGGATTCCGTTACTTTGCGCTGATTCTATCCCTAATTTTAAGCGCGTAAATGAGACTGCATTTACGCTTTAAGCCAGTTTAGTCAATGGCACTTAAAGGGACGACAGTAAAACCACTTCTGAGATGCAGCCTCACATCTCGACAGTATTATGGCTTGGTATAGGAGTGGCGACGTAGTGAATGAATCAAACATTAAATGCCGATTGTTTTTATTATAAAAATAAACCTGTATTTATATACAATGAAAATGCTTAACGAAGTAACAATATCAAAGTTCATAATAGTGTAATAGAACGCGTTTAAAGGTCCGCAAAGACCGCAACTCAGCATGATAAGCTTTTATATTTCCGCATGGGTTTGCAGGCTGAGCGTTGAACTTGGCTTTCTAGGTCGCCGAGTTGCATTTTCACTTAATGTTGGCGAAACAATATTCGTTTAAGATTTCGTAAATGGGAACTGAATTTTGCCTGTTTTAATTCAAGATTAAAACAGATATAAATTACGTATAAACTTGCAAAATTATGAAGTAAAACTGGAGGTTAAAACTGTTTGTTTATGAAATCAGAATTACATTTAGAACTTCTGACTGGCTTCGTAAATTTTGTTATTCAAATTTATGTGTGTTTAAACCAAGTTTAAACATATTGCCAATTTTAGGCTGAAGAAAAGGAAAAAAAGAAAAAAAACTATATTGTTTCTTCCACATTAAGGGTTTTTAGAGGATATTCTTCTACGGCTGACTGGCGTTGTTTGGATTGATGCTTCCTTCGGTTGATCCTTTTTCGAATGTAGTAGAAGGCTCCTATTAGAATAGCCCCTCCCAATAGGCTGCCGGCCTGCCGGTGATCCCGCTGGATAGATAGGAATGATGTCGGATAGTTTCCCATGTCACGTCTTTTAGACGCTGTTGATTATTCCTCTGGATAGGTAGTAGCGACGTCGGATGGCTCTCCATGCTACTTCCTTCAGATGATGTTGCAGGTCTAACCGAGAGGGTTGTAAATCCTCGAAGTGGTTCGGTTGCTGCAACACTGGCTCCTTTGCTATTTCTGTAAAAGAGCTTTTGTGTTATTGTGTCGTTGACTATGTTACCAATTGGTTTGGAACATCCTGCCAACGTCCATCGGCTGCCTCTTCCTTTGGAGACGAACATTATATGAGTGCATACGATAATTAATATCACTCTTGCCGAGGTTAGCTGTTTTAGAGGATGTCGCATCGGTATTCCACATTGCGAGTCTTCGGTAACTTCCCTCGCAGACTTTAATAAGCCGTCTTCTTGATACCATCTTCTACGAGGGGCTAAGTGCTTAGCGTTGTGTTTATTGTTTCCTGAACTTGTTGCTGTTAGTTCTTGAATCCACCTTCTATTAGGCGTAGAATATTTGGTTTCGGATTTTTCATTTTCTGTATTCCTGGCTGCTGCCATTTCTTGGTTCCACCCTCCACCGGGTGCTGAGTATTTAGTGAACTCGGGTGTTTTCTCGCTTGCTGCATTTCTTGATGCCATTTCTTGATGCCACCCTCCACTAGGTGCTAAATGTTTAGAGAACTCGGAGGGTTTCTCGATTGCTGCAGTTCCTGCTGCAACTTCTTGACTCCATCCATCGCTAGGTGCGACGTGTTTGGTGTTTTCTTTTCCTGCATCCCCTGCCGACAAGTCTTGGTGCCGCTTTCCACCGGGTGTCAAGTTTTTAATGGAGTCGGAGGGTTTTCCATTTTCTGCAGTTATTGCTGTAACTTCTGGGCTCCGTCCATTACCGAGTGTCAAGTTTTTAGTGGGCTCGGAGGTGTTGTTGTTAGCAGCAGTTATTGCTGCAGCTTCTTGGCTCCATCCATCGCTAGGAGCTGCTGTCGAAGCATCTGGAGGAGTTCCAACGATTTTTTCGTGGCCTGCAATTTCTGGACTGCATCCACTGCTTGGAGCTGCTGTAGGAGATTCAACGATTTGTTCGTGGCCTGCAATTTCCTTTCCTTTCTGTCCATCGACTTTGTGAATGGGAACTTCCTGAATGGGAACTTCCTGAATGGGAACTTCGTGGATGCGGACTTCATGAACGAGGATTTCGTGAGTGAGGACTTCGGAGGTTCCATGCACTTGGTGATTTTCTTGTGGATGAGAAGATGCTACCTTTTCACATTCGATGATAACAGGATGTTGAACTTCCGTATTCTTTATATTGGCAGCTGCGATTGCTCGTTCTTCCGCTGTAGGATCGGTTGTTAATATTTTCTTCACCTGCTGGATTGTTTGCTTGTCATTGGTAGGTGAACTTCGGAATTGACCACAGCTTTTGATGTAGTGACCTCCATGATTAAGAGTTTCGGAAGCTTCGATTTTCTGCGGTCTTTCCTGTACTGATTCTGTGAATTTCTTTTCACGTACCTGATATTTTGGGGAAAGTGTTCTTTGTGTGGGTACTTCTTCTGTGTCCCAGAATTTCTGCAACTGATATTCTTCTCCAATGTTGGCAACCATGGTGTTGACTTTAATGCTGTCGTTATGCTGTCTTCCAATGGTTCCAGATAATATCCAACCCAGTTTGGTATTTTGTCCCAAGATGCCATACTTTGTTCTAGTGATTCCTTCTGGGATTTTCCATTTGGCAATCTTTGGCTCGCTGTTCCCGATTCCTGTGATTTCAGCTCGAACTTTGGTCCTGGGTAACGCCAATAATTCGGCTGATGCTTCCGTGATAAATGACCCCTGAGACCCGGGATCTATTAATACTCGTAATAGATGAGTCATCCCGGATGCTGCTTTTACTTGAACCATTGCTGTGGCAAGTAGAACTTGGCTCTCCTGTGCGCCTAAATTGGCGGTGATGATGTCTGACTTCGGCTTCTTTTCTGGAGCGTTGGAAGTCTTCATAGCTGCTGCATGAGCTGACGTTCTCATCCTTTGGGCAGGGAGCGGTCTTGATGGTGGCTGCGCCTTATGAAGCAGTGTATGATGCGGGAAGCGACAGATCCTACAATTAAAATAGGCACGACATGGTATATTTGAATCGTGCCGCAAGCATCGATAGCACAATCGATTGGTTTTTACTGCTTCTAGTTTTTCATGGGTAGATAGCCTCTGGAATTGGCTACAGTTGTCGATGTAATGATCTCCATGGCACAGCTTGCAATTTAGGGATGCGGAAGCGTAATTCTTCTGTGGTCTTTCCTGCGTGGGCTTTCGAGCTCCATCTATGGATTCTAGGGATTGGAACCGCACTTGCAGGAAAGCCATTAAATTTTGGTGATCCTGGACTTCATTTGGACATTGAAGCGACTGTTCATATAATTTGTTGGTTTCAGGATCCCATTTTCGAGCGATAGCTCTGTTAATCCACGGACCCCAACTGTCCGTGGAGATGCCTAAATTTTTGATTGCCTCCACACATTCCTTGATGGAGTCGTGCAATCTTTTTAACCCTTGGGCTGACTCTTTGGAGAGGACCGGCAGATCGAATATGGTATCTAGCAATTTAGTTAGAATAAGGCGGTTATTTTGATACCTTTGTTGCAGCAGATTCCAGGCGGTGTTGTAGTTTGCTTGGGTAACAGCTAGATGCTGGATCAGTCGGCTTGGCTCTCCCTTAAGATGCGTCTTTAAATATTGCATCTTGATGACATCGTCCATATTCTGGTTGTCATCTACTAATTTGGTGAACAGGTCCTTGAAAGTGGCCCATTCCTCATAATTTCCCTCGTATATGGGAATTTTGACTTGAGGAAGCGAGATGGCTGCTGCTTGCTCGTTCCTTGTCGGCGCTTGCAATAAAATAATTAAATTTCTATACCTGTCTTCCAACGTAGTATATTCAGGACTGAAGTGCATTTGTTCTGAAGCCATGTCGTTTGACATGACTTCTTCGTCCATCTCGACCACACGATCCCATTTTTCTCTTAATTCCCTTGTCGTGATGGCGGGCCTCCCTAATTCTTGTCTTAGTTCGGCGTCGTCCATCGCTTGCTTAAAATTCTGAATCCGAATCTGCAGTTTTCGGATACGAACCTTTTGCTCGGGGTTGGCCACCATTTCCTCTTGCGTTCTGCTTACGGAGGGGTTGGAAATTTCCGTTGATTTTGAACAGCTCTGCAAGTAACTTTTTGCTTCGCCGTATATGGCTTTAATTTGGTCGTAATACCCTGTTTTAAAATAATTATGAGTTGGAATACTTAGCTGCCCCATTTCTGCATGATTTTTAGTTGCAGTGTTCCAAAGTTCGTCCAGCGTTTTGTTGCGACTGGCGATGTAGGCTTCATTTTTTCGGCTGGCAGGGTCCTTTTTGCTGTTGGAAAATATTTGCTTTATCTTCTGCGCGAGCTCTTCTTGGGCGATAGCTAAGTTGTTGAATTCCTCCATGTTGTTGGCCATTTTCTGGGAACTGGGTGGTTGGCAGATGTTGTCTTCTTCTCGGGATGTGGTTTTTCGTTAGTTGGAGACAGATCCGGCTCGAAGGACCATGAACAGAATTGCCTGAGAGGCTGCTTCAGGATTCCGTTACTTTGCGCTGATTCTATCCCTAATTTTAAGCGCGTAAATGAGACTGCATTTACGCTTTAAGCCAGCTTAGTCAATGGCACTTAAAGGGACGACAGTAAGACCACTTCTGAGATGCAGCCTCACATCTCGACAGTATTATGGCTTGGTATAGGAGTGGCGACGTAGTGAATGAATCAAACATTAAATGCCGATTGTTTTATTATAAAAATAAACCTGTATTTATATACAATGAAAATGCTTAACGAAGTAACAATATCAAAGTTCATAATAGTGTAATAGAACGCGTTTAAAGGTCCGCAAAGACCGCAACTCACCATGATAAGCTTTTATATTTCCGCATGGGTTTGCAGGCTGAGCGTTGAACTTGGCTTTCTAGGTCGCCGAGTTGCATTTTCACTTAATGTTGGCGAAACAATATTCGTTTAAGATTTCGTAAATGGGAACTGAATTTTGCCTGTTTTAATTCAAGATTAAAACAGATATAAATTACGTATAAACTTGCGAAATTATGAAGTAAAACTGGAGGTTAAAACTGTTTGTTTATGAAATCAGAATTACATTTAGAACTTCTGACTGGCTTCGTAAATTTTGTTATTAAAATTTATGTGTGTTTAAACGAAGTTTAAACACTCCGTCTGTCAAACTGACTGCATGCGGGCAGGTCCACTCTGAGATACGCTAATTCATTGCTTACATGTTAAAATGTTCGTGTGTTAATTTATTGCAAATAAATTACCTACTTTGCTTTCAACGAGTGTATAATTTAGTGAAGAATAAATCCATACAGTCCACTACAGTTCAATCCGAGCTCGCAACCAGAAATTTCCAACATAGCGGAAAACTGGGAAGCTCCCCAACAAGTCTATAGAAAAATTCCCCATATTTGAGAAGGTGTGCTTTTTATTTTTTCAATTGTTATTAACAAATAAGTGTTTTTTAATATATTCTTAATTTAAAAAAATATAACTTCTTTATTTATTTAAACCATTGCCTGACATTTGATAACATAAGGTTTTTGGGTTCACAGATTACGAATCTGGCCTCAAAATTGGTCTAAAAACAAAAATGGCGTCTACAAAATGGCGTCGAAGCTCTAATTTTTTATTTTATTTTTTTTAATTTTTATTAGATGTCTAGGGGTGTTTGGGGTCGCTTATTACGAATTTAACATTAAAACTCAACTAAAACAAAAAATGGCGGACCCAAGATGGCGAAAAAGCTTAATTTTTTTTATTCGGACTTTAGTTTTTAGCTATACTATAGGGTGTTTTGGGTCGCTGATTTCAAATTTTATGTTAAAATTTATCAAAAATGAAAAATAACTTCTTTAAAGCGGCAAAATAGCTTCATTTCTGAATTCCGCGCGTTGCCTCATTTCTAGGGATTTTGGACACAGTAATTATAAATATAGCATTAAAAGGTTAATTTTTATTGTGTACGATTATTATTATTATTATTTAATAAACATTATATACAAATAAAATTTTAAATTGTTAAATTAACTCAAATTTAAATAGATTAAATACATTTAAATATAACAAACGAATACATTTAAATTCCAATGTCTAAAAATGTGTTTGCTACTACCTCTTTGTACAATTTCCAAAAGATATTTCTGAATTAAAAGATTTTTCTGTTTGTGACCGACAGAGGAATGTTATTACATAAAAACAAAAGACAACTTGTTCAACAGTATGGTGCAATTTTAGATATATTAATTTTATTGTACCTAATTATGGAAAAAAACAAGTGTTTTTGTCGATTATCAGAAACATAGAATAAAATCCGCTGAAAGAGACCGACGTCTAAAAACGAAAACTGCACCAGATATTCGATTTGAAAGAGACAGGTTTTTAAAGTTGTATCAAGAAAAAATTCTGGAAAATGTCTTTCATGTCGTTTTATTAATTTTTTAAAAGAAACAGCTACACATAATATCCTTGCTGCTGAAAGTGATGCTGATCGGTTAATAGTTACAACAGCTCTCAATGCATCAAATAAAAACATAGTCGTAGTATCAGAGAATATAGACGTATTACTTATATTAACAGCTTTAGTTTCATGCTGATAAAGATATATATTTTTTAAAACCTGCCAAAAATAAAGAAAATAAAAAAATATCTGCTTCTAAAAGCCTGCAATTTGCGCATCCCAATAAATTGTAGTGAACATGTTCTTTCTGTACATGCTTTAACTGGATGTAACACTTCAGCATGTTTTAACAGAAGAAAGAATTTTCTTCTTCTTCTTGTTCAGGTGCTTATCAGATTTCGTATGTTTGCGATCAACATAGCTATCTTCACTTTATTGGTTGCAATTCTAGATAACCCATTGGATGATTTCCCATATCATGCCCTTAGGTTTTGCAACCAAGATATTCTTCTGCGTCCTGGTTCACGTTTGCCATATATCTTGCCTTGTATAATAGATTGCAGCAGGATGTACTTATTCTCATTTCTCATTATTTGTCCGAAGTATTGGAGTTTGCGTATCTTGGTGTTGTCCATGATCTCTATACTTTTTTTTCATTCTCTCTAAGACCTTGAAACAATTTTTTGGCTTTGCCTAATTGTTTCGCCAGTTATCCAATTATTTCAGGCTTAACCTGTATATTTTTATTTGAATTATAAATCCTTTGCATTTCGAATTCGTAAATTTTCCAAAGCAGCTTATTTTGTACCTGTATCGAGTTCCTTTCGTTTGCGCGATGCCCTTTCTGACCTGCGGTATCTCTTATCAGAGTGCAAGCCTTCTTTTGGGCTCGAATTGTTCGTACTTCGCACTTGCTATTTTTGGCCCGCCGTAACCGGCGTGGTTAAATTATGTTTGTTCAAGTCAAATTACGTGCGCTCAATTAATCTAATGTGTAGTATATGTTTCCTAGGGCTGATTATGATCAGGTACGATGGCGCTTTTCTGTTTTATTTTCTCCATAGTAATTACATTTCTTCTTAGCTCTTAATTACCAATTTCAACCACGAGTTTATCTCGGAGGCCAAGGCGCTTGCCTTATCGAATTTTCGACACCTGCTGGGTTCGGCGTATTTGCTGCCTTTTTAAGGATGCTTCCGCAGCAATTTTCGGCGCATCCACGTCGAGTTCAACGATATATGTGCAGTTCACGACCACCTTATTTTGAACCGAAGGGTGTAGCTACCCCGGCCGGCGTTTGCCTGTTTGCCGTTTGTGAGCGTTGGAGAAGCGAGGTTAGTTTGTGCTACTCCGGGATTAAATCTCAAATTATCTTCAATACCTGGATTTAACTTTTATACATTTTAAACCAGTAATTATTTGAAATTTAAATTCATACGTTTTGCCATTATTAACATGTAATGTTCAATTTCATACATGCTCTTGCTTTTCACATTTGAATTTTTATGCTTATAGTTAATTATGCTCAGTATTTAAAGTTGCTGGCCACCTCGGTGGTTGAGTGCGCTTGTTGTCTGCTTAGCAACCAGGTGGACATGGGTTCAAATCTGGCCGTAGCCGAGAATTTTCTCGGAGCGGCAGTGGATTTGAACTCATTAGTTAAGTTAGATGTAAGTTGTTGTGTGTGTGGTATGTTTGCATGCGGGGGAGCGTAATGTAAGTCGGGTGCGGCGCATTACCTCCGTTGCACTTCCCGCGACGTATGAATGGTCCTCGACACCGAAAGGTAAAAGAGGCTATAGATCATGAATGAATGAATTTAAAGTTGCTATTTTGATGTATTTCGACCATCTGTAAAAGGTACAGTCACGCTTTTTTATTTCAATATCCTAAAGGATTTATTAAATGACTGTGATAAGCTTATCCCACGAATAATTTGTTTGTAAAGTTATTAAAATAACCCGAAAGGGGTTCTTGATTTTATGCGTGTCGCAACCTTCAGTTAACGTACACAACTTTGTTATCACATTATTTGCATTTTAATTATCCTGATTATTTATTACTGACACTTCAAGACTTTTTATTATCTATTAATTAAACGTTAGTCCCTTGCAATTTATTTCCTCTTATTATTTGAAATATTTTGAATTCTGGTGCCCATTTCCATTCCTTTTTTTGAAGACATTCCAGGATACACAGCTGATGATTTGAACCTACGATCCAAGGCCGCCGAAATTTGAGTTAGTTAGGGCCATCGCGGTGAGTAAAGAGTTTTCAGAGCTGCCGTGGTGTATAAACTGTAGGGGGGTTGATCTGCGATTTTTACTACCATCGATCAATTTTATTAATTGGTCGCAGGTCGGCTTCTTTATTGTTTCAACTTTAATATTTATTACATGGTCTTTCCATAATATCCGCAATATTCTCCGGTATAACCACATTTCAAAAGGCTTTGATTTTTTTTTGTGATAGTTTCGTTAAGTGTCCAGGACTCGACCCCATAGAGCAAGACGGGAAAAATGTAGCATCTTAGCATGCGAGTTTTGGTGTCAAGGTGCAGATTATGGCTTTTGAATATAGTTTAATATATTGAAGATGTATAAGGATGAACAAAACAAATAGGACCGGCACCTAATTAAAGATCCACATGGATAAGTCCTAGTAAATGAAGCAATGGCTAGGTTCAGGAAAGAATAAATTTGTCAAAATATTTGAAAATAGCAGTGATTTGCAAGAGACTGCAAAAATTTATATAAAAAAATTTTGGTATAAAATGTATGCTTGCAATGTATGGTGCAAAGACAGGTAACTGATTAAACTCTTACAGGAATGTTTAAGTGATTGAAAGTTTTTTATTATTCATACACCGCAAGGTAAATGAGGTTACAGACAATACAATACATATATTTTTTAAATAAAAACATTTTGAATTTTGGGTTTGATTCTTTTATTAATGCGTCTACTAAAAAAGTAGCGTTAATTTAGCATAATTGTGCCCTACGATGGATCAAGCAGAACAACATTTAAAACACGTGTATTTGCAAACGCAGTTGTGGCTGGGAAACCAAGATATTTCAAGGGAAGATTGGGGTTGGAAATATGATACAGGAAAGTGTTTTCCAATCCTAATGACACAAGAACCAGATCCATAAAACATCTTAAAAATTATTTTTTTGCAACTACAAAACTAGTTGCGGGCCAGCTTGTGGGTATAGGAAAAGTGGCCTTTAGGCTCAGCGGCTTGGGGTGAATGTGGCAGAAATAGTTGCCTTAATTCACGACCGGCAGTGTAAATGGAAAAAGTAGAGGAAGAAAAAAATAAAGCTAAATAATTTTGTTTTTAAATGTATCTTGGGTTAATTTTAATAAATCAATTAAATTATAATATCTTGAATACTCATTTAACTCTTCTATTATTTGTTTCCACCATTTTTCAGACACCGTTTTCCATTTTTGATAAATTTTAACATAAATTTTGGGATCAGCAACCCAAAAAACTTCTAGGTATAGGTATCAGAAATTTAAAAAAAAATTACCCCTTTCCGCCATTTTTTGTTTTAGTTAAGTTTTAATGTCAAATTCGTAATCAGCAACCCCAACCCCCAGACTAATAAAAATTTAAAAAAATAAAATAAAAAATTAGACCTTCGACGCCATTTTGGTTTTAGACCCATTTTGAGGCCAGATTCGTAATCTACGATCCCAAAAACCTTATGTTATCAAATTTCAGGCAATTGTTTAAATAAGTGAAATAGTTATACATTTTTTAATTAAGAGTATATTAAAAACACTTATTTGTTAATAACAATTGAAAAAATAAAAAGCACACCTTCTTACCTATGGGGAACTTTTCTATAAACTTTTACCAAAATAATTAAAAAAAAATGTTCAAAATCGGTTTTGAGTCAACGAAGTTAGAACTTTGGCGAGTTTTTAGCGTTTAGAAAATGGACTTACTGCTCCTGCTATATCTTTCCCTTTTAAACCGTCAAGCACTTCTCTATTTGTCCGTCTCCTCAACGTTCC